>CAIGRR010020656.1:0-20115 GCA_903798365.1 Fraxinus sp. 1973-6204
TGCCATGTGTAGATTGATAGGAAAGTAAATGACTTTTTTTGGTGAATAAAATTCCAGAATTTAGACTACTACCTTTATTAGAGATTGTGATTTATCCTCTATATATAACCATACGAGTGCGATAAAATTTTCTCACCAAACAATATCATTATTCAACACAGTAGTAGGGATCCTGAATGTGATTTTGTCTCCTTTCAAATTAATTGATCTAACGAGGTCAGATCGGTCAACGTGGATGGTGGTTGAGCGGTGCGCGGGATACCAAGTAAAACTTATTAGGAAAACATTCAATAAATTTTTTTGTTAAGATCCTATGTTACATTATTTCTATTAAATGTCTTCTTGATACTGCAAATATTTATTTCGTGATCCGTTATTCACTAATTGAATGTTCAATTAGATTAAGTGTTTTTTTTTTTCAATTAAATATTCCACTTCGAGTGTTATTACGAAATGGTATTGGTAACACCCCAAAATTTAAGTCGATAAAATTTGGGACGTTACACATGACCCTTTCACCTTTCATTTTCCAAACTTCCAACCTCTTCACTTTCCTAACTCCCAAAACGGCAAAACCTACAAACTTATTAAGAAAATATAATGAATGAATTTTTAATTTAAAATGCTCCAACATAAAATAATTCAAAAATCATTCAAATGGACATGAGATCCGTCTTGATAAATACAATGAGAAAAAGTACAAGAGTTTCATTTTTTATTCATGAATCAAATTTGAAAAATATCTTTTCCCCTGAAAACTGACCTGTCAAACTCACGTAAGAAGAATATTTAGTCGACGGATGTTAATGTTTTGGATTTTGTTATGTGTACATTGGATATATAGTTCCTCCTCACATAAGGGGGGCCTACGATTTTTTTATTGATCATGAGTCCCCCTTCTACGAGGGTGTGCCAAACCCGGTATATAAATAGCAAAATTCTAATTTTTTTTTTTTTTTTTTGTATTAGTTGGTATATAAAATATAAAAAATCTGTTCTTATAAATTTTTTTAAACAGACGAGATTACAAGTGCTAGATCCTGAGCTAACAAAATTTCATTGATTGATTTAACATTTTTTTTTTTTTTTGTCAAAAATGATTTGAAATTTTGTCCACTCAACATTACCGTACAGAAGTAAAATAATAATTTACATACAAATGAGGTGTCAAAAAAGATTGGAAAAGATTTTTTTATTTGATTGAAAAATTTTTGATCCAATCACATTTCACAATATCATGTTTATGTAAATTATTATGTACATATAATACAACTATTTCTCAAATATTAAGTTCTTCTGTTGGATAAGAGTACAGATGCATGACGACATTGTCAATTATAATTATCTTTAATTCAACTTCAATTAGGTTCCTGTAGTTTGGGAGTCTGAGATTGTTGGGAATGAATAATAATAACAGTAATTTCTACCATAAAAACATTCTAAAGTTTTATCAGTTGATATTAGAGGAACGAATAATCATGGGACTGGACTGGGGAAAGCAAAGAATTATTATTTTCTCTAGACAAAAAACTAAGGATTAACAATGGCAAATGACTTCAAATAGTACAGGGAAACAGTAGAGAAATTTAAATCTCTCAATATTCCAAGATTCATCAAAATTTTAAAGATAATTCAAACATTTTTTAATTGTAAAAGAACCATTCCCGGACTCGGCAAAATCAAGGATGATAGCGAAAGAAAATGCCTCTAAATATATTTCAACCACACTGCAGCAGCCAAAATCTTCCAAATCAATAATACATCAGACTCAACGATCACGAGTCCTGGAGGATGACCAAGTGGAGGTTGACTTTGGGGGGCCTCCACCAAAGGAAGTTCTACTATCATCGCGCCACCTGTCACTGGGTTGAGATGGACGATCGTCCATCCTGCTACCACTACCACTGACCCACCGATCACTTTCAGCAGGCTGGGCCTGGGCCCCACCACCTTCTGCTGACATACGTTTGAACCTGAGCACATACTTACCTGGAGTTGGTGCAGCTGCAGCTGCAGCTGGAGCAGTAGCAGTGGGCACTGCCTCCACTGGACGTGGCATGGCAGACAGATCGACAACCCTTGAAGGCCTGGTACTTGATCTCCCCAAAAGCTCCTCTCTCCTCTGCCTTTCTTTCTCCTCCAGTTCCCTCTCACGTTGCCTCTGCTTTTCAGCAATCTCATCCAACTTGGCTTTATGCTCAGCTTCCTCTCTCTTCCGCCTCTCCATCTCTGCAAAATCCAATCGTTCAGAAGCAAATGTTACATTATACATCATTAATGCAAAATACATGCAGGATATGTATTCTTGCATACTCAAAATACGACCAAGTCCAAATACCATAAACTGTTCAATTCTTGAGATATCATAATTTTGGACCATGGGCTCCAACATAGGGAGCAAACTCCAAACCCACTATATCTCTTGACAAGTGAATGAGTGCAGGAAAAAGAAGCATGGATACTTCGTCAGAAACATCTATTTATTTGATGGAAAGGAAGTTAAACATAAACCAGGGGCAGAGAATAATCGGAAGCATTAGTGCAGAAAGTATATCCTGAAATAATCAACTAAGGGGCTTATATGTCCGGAGACAATAAGAATGTATATCTGTATTGTTTAAGCCCGTTAGTCAGCTTTGGAAATTGTTGCTTTTAGGAGATGTGATGGTGACATTCTCATGAAAAAGAATCCTGCACATCAAAAATATTCATACGAAAAAATACTGAATGTAATAAACAATAGTAATTTCAGGCTTTAGATGGGGTAGGAGAATATCACATCATGCAACAAAATTTATAGAGCAGCATTTCAGTCTACAGCACATTTCAGTAAATCTGATTAGGCATGCTATTAACCAAAATCAAATCCCTACAATTGTATTTGGAAATCAAATAGGAAAATGTACCTTCACGCTTCCTTGCTTCATCCTCTTCACGCAATCTTATTTGTCTCTCCTCTTCACATCTCAGGTAATATATAAATTTCCTCTTAGCCTCTCTTTCCTGTTTCCTTGACTGGATAATTTGGTTGATTCGCTCCTCCCTCTCTTTCCCAAGTCTGTTAAACTCAGTCTCCCTACAACTAACCACTCTCTCTTGGAACAAATTCTGTACAAATAGGATCAAGAAGTTAACTAAGACTTACTGAAGAATGCAACTGTGCAAAACGAACTGTACTAAGAAGTTAACAGGCGTAAAATCTAAATGCAATTTTATTTTAGAAAGTGCCGGTGTGCATTAAAATGAAAAGGAAATACATATGAAATGCAAGTTACCAATTAGCAAAAAACAAGTACAAGTCCATAAATAAAAATACTGGGATCCAATTCCCAAATACAAAAAATTTATCAAGCTCTTTTCTAAATCTTCAAGGTAGATTGTCAGTTGTCACTGTACAATGTGTACTTCAGATTCTTTATGTCAAGTTTCAAGTATGCATAATTTCCATAGCAGCATGTGTATAAATCAAGTGTAAAGAAAAAATTTGGAAGTTTTACAACAGTTAGACCACCCAAGTGCTACAAACCAATTGAATGTCAGTCGGTAGACAGTAATCTCAAAGAAAACCTCCCAGACTAATTATTGATTCGAGGTTGCTTTAAAACTAAAAAAAATTTAGGTCAGGATCACTTGGAGGGAACATTTTAAAACTGCCCATGCTAATAAGATGAATCTCTCAGTTGATGAATTTTTCAACTATTTTATCCATAGCGCTCGCGTTGTGGTTTAAAACATTTTTCTGCTAAAAAGATTTTTCACTCAATTCTGAACTCAAATTTGGCCAGCCCCAAATTGAACTCAACATAAAGCAAGATTTTCCAACTTCGGGATTCTATTTGATCTATGGTTGGATTCAAGTTAGACTAGACCAGGTTATAATCCTCTGCCACGAGCACCTTACACTTCCACATCAATGCTGTTTTCTCACATTAGAAAAAAATCTTGACAAGTTAGCAGCTAGAATACCAGCAATTTCACTATCACATAAATCAAGTAATAAACAAATAATGGTGAAACCTTGCTCTCAAATATCTGACCGAGCCTCTTTTTTTCCTCAAGGTCTCCAGCATGTCGTTGTCTGCTTGACTCAACCTCTTGCTGTACATATATAATAAACAGCAAGATCAATATACTAAAATAATAAACCAGAGATGCTAATTATAAATATTACACTTCCACATCAACCTAAGACAAAAACATGGAAGAAAGGTACAGTAGATGTCTGCCTCAGTAAAAAGAAACTTTTGAGGAAAGGTACAGCAAATGTCTGCCTCGGTAAAAAGAAACTTTTTGAGGACTATAAGAAACTATAATGCATACCTGGTGTTCACGTTCATGAAGAGCTTCCTCTTCTGCTAGACGCTGTTGATAATCAGTTTCAATAAGAGGAGCAGCCTCTTCTCTTTTTGCCCTCTCCAAGTAATCCATTGTTTTCACAAGCTTCTGTAATTTTTTCTCCATTTCTTGCCTGTCCTTGAGTTGCTCGCTCAGGGCCAGCTCCATCAAAGACTGCTTAGTTATCTTTTCCTGGATTAGAAATAAGATACATTATAAAATTTTCTCAGTTGAAATACCAGTAAGAAGGAAATAACAATTGGTTCTTAACGCACTCCCTCCAGAACTGGCCTCTTCCCTTTCCTCTTGCTACGTTTTTCAGTTTCCAGCAGCAAAGCTTGGGTTTCTTGAAGTTCACGTTCCTCTATTTCCCTAAGAATTCTTTGATTCTTCATTTGCTCAAACTCAGAGGCAAGCCTTCTCTGTTCTGCTTCTTCAGTTATTTTCTGTACTTTTAGCCTCTTTGCCTCCTCCTCTCGTTCCTTGAGATTTTCAGGAAAATGATATAAATGCTTCGTGTAATTTCAAATAATAACTATAAAAGTGAACCAAAAGTCATCATCTGTTCCAGATATCAAAAGGGTATACCATCTCGAGAAGTTGACGTTCTTGTTCTTCTTTGCGTTTTTCAATTATCGACTTGCGTGCAAGAAGTCTCCTGTGTTCCTTTTCCACAGTCTCCACTAAATCAGAAAGAGTTTCCCCTGATTTCAATGCGCTCCTTACAGGAGGGTGAATCATGATTCTCGCTTTGCTAAGAGATTCTGCAAAAGTGGCCAGGTGATGCCGTAGACCTTCTGACTCAAGATTCTGACATGGAAGTAGTAAAAAATAAAAGCATCACCACATGCATAATAATTCATTTGTTTCATAATAAATGATAAACTAATAAATGAAAAGGAATGACAATTAAGTTTTCGAGCATTCTCATACAGAATAGCAAAAGGATGGGTCATACTAAAGCAAAATTCAGTACATCTCTTCCTGGTCGAGACTATCTTAACTTAACAGCATTGTAATAACGCAGTCTTACAAACTCCAATCGTTGGGCTTACTACGTAGTTCACAACTAAATCAGCTGAATGAATTGTCCTCTTTCATTTCTCTTACATTAAAATCGTTCAGTAAGTACTGAAATGTTCAGATACATGCCAACCCAAAAATAAGCCCCTGTTTAGTTTAGCAAAAAAATAGATTTCTAGTAAATTTTGATAAAAGTTGATGAAATGTGTGGGTTCCATAAATGTGTGGTTGAAAATGAGTTTTTGAAAATGGGGGCCAATCAGGTGCTAAATGTCCGGGAATCATGCCAAGCAAAATCTGTATTCAAAGCACAACAAAAAGGCATGGTATTTTTTTCCTTAGTTAACCTTGCAAGCATTTATCAAGCCAACAAATTATTTCTTTTTACTCCAAGTTCAAGTAGCATAGTCCATCTTGTCAGATAAGTTCACAACTCTCCAACAATTAACTGAAGCATCCTTTATCCAAAGGCAAAGCATAAATTTAATATTCTAACCAAAAAATAGCCTTTCAGAGGTAATGCATACGAAATATCACTAAACAACTTCCAAATAAGCACAACGTTACAAGACAATACAGATCAACCGATAACGAAGACGTCTTCATCATTTCAATGATTCTAAATCCAGTCAAGACCAAATTCAAGTTTTACAATTAATTCCATCATCATGTAGATGTTCTGGCAACATTAATTTTGTATGGAGCTGACAACTCTAAATATAAACTCATAATTGATCATGTCATCGAAGAATCACCATTTGCCAGTGAAAGGTGGCAAAGTAAAAAAGTTCAAAGTTACCTTATTACCAAATGAAACAGCACCCTTCATATAGTCCACTTTCATGGCTAAAAAGTTGTGCTTAACAGCATCCACGGAAATCTTTTCCATGATAGAGAAATTAAAGAAAGGGATTGTCTTAGATAAGTTATCAATATTCATTGTCTGATACACCTGTGATACCTGGAAACGGAAATCGGAAAAATAGGCAGGATGAGACACTGTCAAGGACATAAGCATTGGACAATGAACAACGCAACATCTGATAGTGATTCAAACCTGCTGCAGCGACCTCAGAGTAGCAAGCTTTTCCAGTGAAGGAACGTATTTAGACAACTGCACTTCTGGAACAGAAGAAGCTGAAGAAAGCTTACCCCCAAGCTTCGAAATTTTTGTTAACAAGGGCTGTACTTTTAATGCCAGATCTAAAGGGAGAAACTCGTGCTCTAGAATATGGTAAAGGTCTTTCACTTCCTGAGTGACACACGTCATTACACCTTTGGATAGCTACAGATAAATTTAAAGAAACCAAATTAAGAAAGATTTTACCAAGAGCATTAAAAATACCAAATGAACCACAGAAACACTAGTCTCCATTGTATCGCAGATAAACTGAAGTCCTCACAACAGGAAGGGGACAAAGGCAAAGAGAGAGAGACATTTCGTTGAAACTCAAGGATGCATAGAGACAAAAGACGATAAAGTATAAAATCAAGAAGGAAAAGGTTCCAAGAGTCACAAATCAAATCAGAAACCTACTTACCAAGTCCGAGAGAAGCACCGTCCGAGAAAGCTGAAACGGGTTAAAAGCCATCAGCTACCAGATGAAAAATAAAATAAAATGATAAAATGGAAACACAGATTGAGTTAAAACTTAATTTACCGCTTCTCTGCTCTCAGTTTTGGGTTCAACATCAAATGCAATAATATTGGCTACCCTCAAACTTCGCTCTTTCTCATTTTCAAGCTCTAAATGAGATGCATCATATGACCTATCATAAGGAGGGACTGAAAGTGCGGCTAAAACAACAGATGATGCTATTAACTGCAAATCTTTCTGGCTTAAGTTCTTATTAAAACTTTTCTGAATTGAGAAGAGCTTAAGCCATGCAAAAGCATGATAAAGATGGTTTGATGACATCCAGAAAATTTCGGATAGCTTGGCATAATAAACAACCATCAAGGAGGATTTAGGTGTTTTCTTAACCATACACATCAACCCATGTATATCCTCAATAGAACGAAAAGCTTCCTGCAAGAACCAAGAAAACAATAGTAACAATGTGTTTTCTATCAAGTCAGAAGTTATGTCAAAAACCACATTTATCCAAGAGTCAACATAAAACAGCCACCAACAAGACCTGCCAAAGCTCAAGCTCCGTGGCAACTTTCAGTTGTTCAAATCTGATATCCAGATACAGTTGCAAGCTTTCTGGAGCAGAAAGATCAGGCCTATCTCTCTGGTCTCTATACTTGTTAAGATTTGCCAGGTGGTTCCTGATGATTTCACACAACCGCCTAAATTCTGTATTTCGCTTGTATTGCTTACAGAACTGGAAGGCACGGTGTGCAGTCATCTGCACATTTCAGATCAGAAGCTCAGTCACTGCTCAAGGAACAAAAAGTGATAAAGTAATGATTAGTCTTCAATATGCCAGTTGCATATAACAAAACCTCGCCTAGATGACAGCCAGTTCATACAATCTAGACAAGTACTTCAACTTGACATATTGAATTTGAAAAAAATTGCAGCACACAACAAAAATATTTTACATGTGAACAACATAGAGACTATCAAGATCCAATTTAAAGCTCTTCAACCCAGATCAACAGAAGAAATAAAGAGAGCATCCACAAGACTACAAGCTCATAATTTAATAAGATGAACAGCACCAAGTCTTAAACCTAGAAGGCATAAAACTACAGAAGTTTTGACAACAGTTTCTTCATAGCAACTCAATGAAGTACGATTAGAAATCCCGTGGCATGACCCTTTTATATTCTGGAGGGACATTCGTGATAATTGCACAGTCAAAAGTGTCTCTGCAGATACTGGATTATGGGATTCACAGCATTAATCCAGGTTACAATGGTTAAGCTCAAACTTGAAGTCCATCTGATGGAGAATTAGAAGGGACGTGTCTATTCAGTTTCCAAATTTAATGCATATTTTAGGGAAATGTTAGTATTTGATTTATTACCTTTTCTAGTACTTCTTATCTTTTGAAACCATATATAAAGGGGTCTTTTGCATTGTAATGGAACCAGCTTTGAATGAATAAAGATTAATATATTTCTTCCCCAATTTCTCTCTATTATCTCCCTCCTTTCTCTTCCTCTATTCCCTTTCCCTTTCTTTTATAATTGTTCTTGTTGGATCCTACATCAACTTGGTATCAGAGCAATTGGTTTTCCTTTGGCCTACATCTTCACAATCCAAAAAAAAATCTTCCAACAGTATCCATCCAATCCATATATACAATGCCGCCTCCCACCACCCATTCAAGCCATATAGTCACCATCATACACAAAAAGCCACAAAACAGCACAAAAATCGTCAAGAGCAGTAGCAGCAATTTTTCCTCTATTTTAGTAGTGTCAAAAGAAAAAATAACAAAATATAAAAAAATGGTTCGATAGTTACTTCTGCTACTCATGCTCATGTACAGCTGATTTCTTTTGCTGTTGGTCTACATTCCCAAACACTTCAATACAAACCCTAACCAACAACCCACTTGTACAACCCATAACACTTTACTGGCCCAAAACAAATAATTACCCATCAACATCCTTATACACAGCCCAATACTCATAAGACCCATATACAAAACCTACGCTCACATATAGAAACGACCCGATTACCCAACCCAGCACCCAAATTCACATATTATACCCCTAAACCCAAACCCAAAAACCAATCCATCTACTCACCAACCCAAATCCAGCAAGCCCAATAAACCAATAACTCATTCACTAATCTACCCAGCCCATATTACCACTAAACGGCCCTACCCTCAACCGTCATCTTCTCTAACCCTAACCTAAAGTCGTTGGCCACGACTACCACAGGACCACCAACCACCTCATCAATCGTGACCAACAACAACCCCCCACCGCTCGCCCACATCGTTTCCCTTTGCAACAACACTCACCGTCGCCGTCGGTCATCACACAGTCGACTTCCACTTATCCCAATAAGTCTCGAAATCCAAACCACTGAGTCAGCGTTGGCAGTCTACAACCATTATTGCCCCACCTGCCGTCGCGATTTCATCAATTCCACCTAAATCACCTCACCGTCGGACACAACCCCATCGTCGGCACCCTACTCATCCACAATCCCAAAATCAGCCTCCCAACGCTACAGTAACCGGCATCTCCATTCCCTCCACTGCCTCCAACTTCACTCTCTACCTCTGTTCAAATTTTGCATCTAAGGTCTCTCTCTGGCATAGAGGACGAGAAACTGATTTTGTATCATCCAAAGCAAAAAACACTATTGTTGTGTTTTCTTTCAAGTTTTGTTGTTTTATTTAAAACAAAAAAAAAGGTGAAAAAACAAAAGAAAAAGAAAAGAGTGAAAAATAAAATAAAAAGAAGATACTTTCTAACATTATTTGCAGGTGATGATTGATTGATTCAGTAATCGATGTGCCATCGTAGTCGTGCCAACTTGAAAAAAGTGATTGAGACGTTGTTTGACTCCTTTAAGTCTCGTGAGGTACATATTTCTTTATGTTGAAAATTGTTACTTTTATTTAGATGTTTTGGCTTGTCACATTTATAATTTAAAAAACATAAGAAATCAAAATCATGTACAATTCTTACAACAACTCCTACAACTACATCGAACCTATAATTGGTGTGCATTCCCCGTCCCCGTACAAATATAATTATCCTATGTCTAGGGATTATGTTCCCAACATTCAGTATTCTTCTAGGCACATTCCACAACAACCGTGGGACTTTGATGGTTGGACTAGTCCAGAATCATTTCTAGATTGGCTCGACAATCTTAAAAAATTCTTCGACTATCACAACTTGAGTGACTCACGCGGATTCGCTATGCTAATAAGTCACTTGTCGGTTCTGCTAAAAGTTATTGGAAGTCCTTTTTACATAATCGTCTAGGTCAATACTCAAATCACTTTGTGGGATGAGATAAAACGGATTTTGAGTAATAAATATGCCCCTGTGTATTTTCGAAATCAATTGTTAAATCAATTCTTTTTGCACTATAGACAAGGTGCTTCCACTGTTAGTGAGTCTCTAGCACATGTCAAAGTATTGTTGAACAATTGTTATATTTATGAGGCTCCCCACATCACAGTGTCTAGGTTTATCGATGGTTTGAATCTAGAAAATTGACGACAATCTTGGACCCCATTCCTTAGATGACGCTCACCATTTGGCCAACCATTGGTACATATCATTTCGACTTAATCAATTATGTAAACACTCAGACACACCACTCATGTCACGTCCTAAGTCTGTTTGTGTTAGTCCACCTCCTAAAGAAGAAAATGAGATTTTTATACTTGAACCAATTGACTCTCTCGATAGTGAGCGTGAGAGTTGTGAGCCTTGATTCGTATCCCGTGTCACGCCGACTTTTGACAAAATTATTCATACCCATGTTGATGACTTACCTATGGTATTAGTGGTGGTGATGGGCGAGCCGACTCTACCCATGAGCTCAGCTCGTCAAAGCTCAATCTAATTCGAGCAAGAGCCGAGCCCACGAGTTTTTTTTTCTAATTTTTTAATTTTTTTTTTGCTTTTTTCTTCACAATTTTTACTAGCCCACAAGCCACGTGACCTTTAGGCTCGTGGGCCATGCCGACAAGCTGTTCGCGAGCTCGACGAGTGCGAACCCCCAGATCAGTTCGGGCCCGTTCCGAGCCATCTATGGACCGAGTTTTGACTAGCAGAGCCGACGAGCTACTTGGCCATTTTTCCATCCTTATATGGTATTGTCACCTCTTTCAATCGTATTGCCTGCTCCTGAATGTGTTTCTAAAGTTGATTTTATTGTCACTTCAATTCCAATGATCAGTACTTATCAAGTTGCAACAATTTTTTCTATGGCAATTATTCGCGTGCACACTTTTCCAATTGATATTCGATTGTTGTCTATTAATTATCAACATGATGTGTTTGCTCCCACTTTTCTAGCCAATTTTCCTATTTTTCATGTCAAGATCATAAGAAAAACTCTTTTCAATCCAGAAACTTATGAACTTACTTTTGATGTGCAGCATAGGTTAGGAGACCTTAATGTTAATTCCTTTGCTTTCACGTGTGTTTTCTTGATTCAGTTTTCTAAACACGTGACAAAAATGACTTTTGATGAAGCGCATAAAGAAAATGTTTTTGACCGGCCATCTCACTTAAATAAAAGTCATATTTTCAATGTAAAGGAATTGTGTCCTTATCAAGGCCCATTTAAGTCTTCGACGTTGCAATCAATTTTTTTTTACAGGCCAGTCTTCAGCGCTAGTCTTTTGTGCTCATCATTATGCACAACCATTTGAAGTTTTTGATGATGAGTAGTAAAAGTTTTTTGCTTTTTGGAATTCTCTATCAGACTTTGGTTGGAAAGAAAGACCGTCCACCTTGGTACAAACTTAGTCAGATAATTCTGTCCAAAGTTCAATACAGGCATTTTGTGAAGACAAGAGATCGACCTCCTTAGGATATAAAGTTTCAGTCTATCTCGCCAGAGTTGAGTTCTCGCAGCTGAGGAGAAATGATGGAAAATTAGAAGGGACATGTCTATACAATTTCCAAATTTAATGCATATTTTAGGAAATGTTCTTAGTATTTGATTTATTACCTTTTCTAGTACTTTCGTACTTATAATAGATCTTTTGAAACCCTATATAAAGGGGTATTTTGCGTTGTAATGGAACCAACTTTGAATGAATAAAAATTAATATATTTCTTCCCCAATTTCTCTCTATTATCTCCCTCTTCTTCTCTCTTTTCCCCCTCCTTTCTCTTCATCTATTCCCTTTCTCCTTCTTTTATAATTGTTCTTGTTGGATCCTGCATCACCATCCTCAAGATAAACCAACACTCAAATCTGAATAGCAAAATTATATTACTTTTCAGAAGAAACACTAGAATGAGCATTTTAATAATCATCCCCAAGAAAGGATACATATCTATCACAGTTCCTAGTAAACGGCTAAGCAAAAGGGAACATGGTCAAGTGGTTTTAGAAGCTCATTAATCAATACAGACAAATAGGTCATAGGTGTTCAAGAAAGTTTTACAAAACAGTTAGCACGCATGCTGTAAATAGATCATGAGGAAAATCAAGTAAAAGGTTTGCCAAATCAACATTATAACCAAGAACGATAATCTCAGAGTGATCTTTCAGAGACAGGGAGGTGAAGACACCAGTTAGGACCCTCCAAGAAATGAACTAGATAAATAACCATTCTCTGGCCATGTCCACAAAAACGTGAAAAGAAAATATAACTATTCATTGGAATTATTTTTGAACCAGGAAAAATATAATATAAATCATCTCATTCATATTACAAATTTATAATCGCCGTAAAAATACATATCTACCTATTTTACACCTGGAATATTGTTCCCTATGGAATAAAAGTAAGTACCACACGCAGTCAACTAATAAAATCAAATTCCTACTTCAAAAAAGGTGCCAATTAATAATTCCCTACATTATGATGTCGCAAAACTGCGACCTACACCGTAACTGTTTGTTGATTTTATAGAAGAGAAAAATCTTGCTAGAGATGCATGCATGTGGAAAGACAGAAATAAAATAACATATAAAAAAATGTTCTTTCTAGTAATTGATACTAAGAAGAAATTTTTGTAGTTATAGAGTATGAGAAACATTATTTTTGGAATGTGGATCTAAGTTGTTCCATTAGATTTTTCTGATTCTCAGAGATCAGCAACCTGTAGAATATCAGCTATGAAAGGGTTCACTGCAATAGCAGAAAGGAGAAAAATATTTGAATAACAAACTGCATGATGCATAGTCGTGCTTATACTACTAAAAATATCTAAAATTACATACTTGATAGAGTTCATAGGCTCATTGGGTTATCATTGGAACTTTAAAATTGTATTTTTAACATTTTTTTTTTTACTTTATTGAGCTCGTAGGCTCAATGGGTTATCATTGGAACTTTATAATAGTATTTTTAACATTTTTTTTACTTAACGCATGCCATTAAAAAGTTAGATACAGAAAACTTCGCTCAGGACTTGCAACAGATAGCATGGTAATGAAAAAACACAATTTCCAAATGCAGATAAAAACTCTGGCATGCGCTGAAGAATATTCTACTAACCAAAAGTGCATTTAAGAATATCTCACCGCATACAGAGCCTCCAGTCTTGAGTTGTTGCGTAAAATTTCCAAAACCGTTCTATATGTCTCCCACAAGAACTTAAACCATGGAGTGACAAGCTCACGGTCAGATCTGTCTTTTCCTTTTTCACCACTGACATAGCTCAACATCAGATCTTCAGGCCTTCTATCAGCTTCTAAATCATCTACATCCAGAGCTTCTTCTAAGGCCTGTGCTTGACTACGTGCAAGCTCAGCTTTCTCTGTGGACAGCTGCATGAAATGCTTTATCACCTCCTCCAGCGAATTAATGTTAACTTGTTGGCAGATACTACGATACTGAATAAGACCATCCTTAGCATGCCTGCCCCTCCTCATATCGACACACAGTTCTACATACTTGAACAGTATCCTCTCGTGTGTCCTTGTCCATGCTCTATACCTCCTTGAGGTAATAAAACTATGAAGAGCCTCAAGAGCTTCATGTTTTTGTCCAACGTTGATCAACTCTGCATCAGCACATTATAGGTTACCTCCACCAAACATATCAAGAATGTAAAAAGTGACATTTCGCTAGTATAAAATACATGAATGTGGCGAAATCTTGAAGAAGAGAGATAAAATGATGTATGAGAACATCTGGACAAGTAAACAATGCATACTTTACTGTACAACCCTGAAAATTATTTGGAAGGGGCCAAAGGCCATAACCAATGTTTAATCATGTCTCACCACAGTCTAATGCATGGCAACATAGGAATTTGTATCTACCATTTCAGAAGGAAGAATTATATGGTTGTCGATGTATCTCTCATAATACTCATACTCAACATAGTGAAATAATGGATGATTTTGCATCTACAACATTAAACAGATGAATCAAGACCTAGCCAGCTCAAAGATTTTTGTGGCAACTGTAACGGGAGATAAAAAAATAATGCTTGATAAACACAAAAAGAAAAGGTTGAATTGTAAAGAAAAAATTGACCATGGACTGCACCGGCTGTGACAAAATGCCGAGCAATAGTTAGAATCATTCAATTATCACTCACCTTCAGCACGTTTCAAAGCATTCTCAGGTCTGGCAAAAGTCGCCATCTCAAGAATCTAACTGGTCTTTCAGCTGACTTAGGGACAGAATAAATAAAACTCAATTAGTCAGAAAATACTATTTGCACACCCAGTAATTGTGATAAAACTAATCTACTATTCAATAACGAGCAAACAAACAAATATGTATGGAAAACCACGTGGAGGCTTCAAGATTGAACACCGGGAAAAGGAGGCAATGAGACAATATAGACACATTGAAATAGCCCATATACACAAAGTCTCAAGCTACAACCACAAGATTCATAGAAGTACAAAAATGTGAGGAGGTTTTTGGAGGCATACGCCTCAGTTGTGTGAGGCATACACCTCACAACACCACCACCTCAAGGCTTGTGACCCAACAAACATAAAAAAATAAAAAATAAAAAATTGTAGACCCATTTTGAGAATAGCTCATTGCCCACTACAACATTACAAAAATGTGTTACTCATAGACCCCCGTTGGAATCAACTATCCTCACCAACTAAAATAATAGTTTCTTTATAGTTTTTTTTTTTACACACTTTAAATTGTTCAACTATGAATTTTGAAGATTGTTTATTGTATATTATGAGTTTATTTTGCATTTTAATATATTTTGACTTTTTTTTTTTTGTTTACAGTGACACTTATGCTTCACCTCACGAAGGAAAAATGCTTCAGTACAAATTACGCCCTTTTAAACATTGGGATGCACCCAAAGGCTTAAGCCGTGTTCAGCATGTACTGCATGATCCAACACTTTTATAATTTTTTCCCACTCTGATTCGAGTTTCAAATCAACTTGGTCTACATAATTTTTTCAAGTAACGCTATTTATCATCGTGATAGAACATTGGTGATGTGACAACTCATTATCCCTCACATTTCTCTCTCTCCTCCCCCTATCTCTAGTAAAAATTGAACTATCAAATCCTATTATTCCACGTGGACTGTCGGATCACCGATGTTCCATCATTATAATGATAAATAGCATTATTCAATTTTTCGATAAAATTTCAAACTTTTCATTACCCCTCCAGACAAAAGCCACAGTTGAATCATCCTACACCAAGTTTCTATCATAAACAGTCAAATGATCTTTGCGTCACCAAGTCAGGAAATTGTCCTCGATAAAACTTTTATTATGAGCTAAAATCTTCTCGAGTACAATTTCTGCAAATATGCTCAGACATCTAATAAAATAAAAGGAAACCCATGCCCAAAAAAGAAACAATTTTCCCATTGTTCATTTTCTCATCAAAAAAATTAAAATGGAGACTGCCATTAGATAACAAAAAAGATCAAAAAAATTCCCGGACAGTGAATGCTGAAAGTTGACACACTATAGACAACAAAAGAAAAGACACAGACCGCTTTAAAATAACCAAAAATCATAATCGACGTTAAAAAAATATAACTGGTGTACCGCATGGAATCTATCAAAACAATAATGATAGGCAGTAGTGAATATTGTGTAAATTTTCAAAGTCTTATGAGCAAAAACAAGAGAATAATAGAAACATACACCTCCAAAAACCAAATCAACTCAAACAACAATCTACACACGCACATACAAACAGGTGCAGATTAAAAGGCCGACTATTTATTGCGATAATAACCTCAAGCGAATGGATAAAATAGTGAATCAAAAATTTAGCCTTTTCAAACTATTAATCCTTTTCTGTGAGTGGAAAAGGTGCTTGAAATTAGGGTTTCAGAGGTGAACGGGAGATAAATACCAGGATCGATTTGCCGCAGCCGTTCTTTGCCCTAAGAGTCTAAAACCTGAGAAATGCGGCTGCCGGGTTCTTGAAGATAGCAGGAGGTTAAAAGCTTAAAATGGCTGTTTTGCTAAAAATGTCTATCGTTATTTACTTCGCAAAAAACTTTAGAAAAAAAAAAAATAGCCTTCTACTTCAGTGTTGAGGCCACGACCGTGGCAGAGCGATTCANGCTGCCGGGTTCTTGAAGATAGCAGCAGGTTAAAAGCTTAAAATGGCTGTTTTGCTAAAAATGTCTATCGTTAATTACTTCGCAAAAAAATTTAGAATAAAAAAAAATATCCTTCTACTTCAGTGTTGAGACGGTGGCCGACGATTCACTAACTGAACTTTACGTTGCACCACATTACTCACGGAACTTAGTAAAATTGTACTCCATCACTCACCAGGTTACTTCCGTCTATATCATTTCCCCACATGGATGACGATTTTCACACTTGACCGTTAAATTACTTTGACACTGTAGTAACTTGTCATGTCTGGATCCCCAAACACCCAAACACGCCTTACCCTTGTTGTGCACTTAAATCGCGTTTGGAACCCTACGTTGATAAAAGACTCTCAAAATTTGAAGCTTGGACGGTGGATTTTAGCAGAGGCCGTGAACCCTGACTCGAAGCTAACCCTCCATCATCGTCGAATGCCCCACCCCGACTACAAATATTGATGTTTCCAACACTCGCACATGGAGGATCCACACAGAGGTAATTCCCATTGATTTTATTTTTTCTTCGATAATGTTGGTGATCAATTTCTTTCTTTTATGTTTTTGTTGTTATTCTATGTTGTTGTAGTGCTCTTTTTCACGTGCGAGTATTTAATACCCATTTGGTATTATTACCAATTTCTGTTTAATACCCATTTGGCATCATTACCCATATTCTTTCTTCCCCAGCTAGTTTGTTTTGGTTGATCTTTTTCAGTTTCTTGTTTCTGTGATAAATACGGAGGATGACCCTGACTTTAATGATTTTGGTAACGACTTATCGACTGGTGAAGATAATAGGTTGTTTGACAATAATGTGATGAAGGGAATTGAGGTAGGTTGTGATGGAGGGGCAAGTGAACGAGAAGAAGATGATGTAGTGGTACAAGATGAATATGACGACGCTGACGATTTGGAATGTCCATCATTGGAATAATTGTTGTTCGACATGTCATCTTACGATGAGGTTGGGTATTTCAGAGTTTATGGTTGAAACGGATATGCAGGATCCACAACTTCATATTGGTCTGTTAAGTTCTATACAAGAATCTAGGAAGGCAAGCAGATAAAGATATTATAGCAAACTCCCCGTGGAAATCGCATGTCAGGAGAGAAGGAAGAGTATTAATGACATGTTCAATATGTAGCTTAAAGGGTCACAACAAAAGACATCATTCTAGATCGGATGCACCTTTTGACTTAAGTAGTTAATCAAATTTTTATTATTAATTCTAATTCAAATAACAACTGATTGTTTTTTCCCATCCCAGGAGTGGTACGAAGGAGGATTGGAGCCAATCGATACGGGCAGGCACACTTCAAAGGACATAAGAAGACATGTAAGTACTTATAATGGCTAATGTTTATCATTTTATGTTGAAGAAAGTGTTGGTTTAATGTTGTTTTGTTATTTTCATTGATATGGAAAATTGGTTCTTGATCAAGGGAGTGGATCTAGTTTGAGCTAAGGACATGATGAAGTTCGCAATTTTCACTTCATGCCCACTCTCGGCATTAAGCAATAACGTCAAATTGTTGTTCTCAAAGATGGGCTAGCTCTTTCTGTCCCTGATGGTGGAACATCCTTGATAGAGCAAATCGAACTTCAAGAAATGGACGCTAGTGGTCATGCGGGACCAGATTTTTTATGGCTGCATGTACTTGTCCTGTATACTTTTGGCAGATGTTTTTGTGCTCGTGTTACTACTGGTTTTTATATGATGTACATAGGAATCTAGTTTTGGTATATTTTTTATTATGTTGGCTGGTTTTTGGATGTACAGATTATAATGTGACATAACCAACTAGTTTAGGTGTTTTAGTGATGTTGTGGAAAGTGTAGCTTGGTATGGTGGCGGTTTTTGTATTTTTGTAATTGTGATCAAATGTTGTAATGATGTTTTGTGGATGGACATATTATAAATTCGAATGGTGTTCAAATGTTCTAATGCTGAAAACCCATGCCATTACTAAAAAAAGAAGAAGTTGAACATAAGCCACTATATACCAAATATCAACACTACATATGTAAACTAATTTCACTTACTTAACTAATCTCCAGTACACACATAATGAAATATCTAAAATAGGCAAATTCTGCATACGAGAACATTAAATTTAAAAACCATCTTCCCGTTAACTACATGGTTGGAATGTATTCACTAATCTCTTCCATTTTGTTTCTCATTTACATCCTCATCTCCTTTTCCCTTGCGGAACGTAATGTTGATAGATATCTCGACATTTGTTTGTTTGGTAATTCGAGTACAAGTTTTGAACAAACCCGATAGATCTTCAGTTTGATGTTTAGGATTATGAATGGCTGAACAATCGCATCTTGATTCCCATTCATCTTTAATACCACTAGACTGACCCTGATCTTGTTATGGTTTTCATTTGTCAGGCGAAATGTTACTCCACTCGAAAAATCTGCAATCTCTAGTGCAACAAAAGAATAACCGATCAATGTTTGCGGTCTTTTCTACTTCCATCTATTTCATAAAACCATCAACACAATCTTTACATCGTTGTTTCTTTGGGCATGCCCACAATTGGTGTCTTGGTTGTCTGCAACTGTGGCAAATCCCCTTGTTCTTTCCTAACACACAAAAATTGTATTGCATCCATGAATATGCGGTAGATATATTTCATAAACATAAGACACGTGTTAGGAATAGCCATTTCAAATGCTTCTTGCCTCAATTGGTCAGAAGTATACAACAAACATAAGAAACAGAAGGTTCAGTAAGTACTGTAAATTGGAATTCAATTTAATTCATCTGCAATAACCATTTCAAATGCTTCCTGCCTCATTTGGTCAAATGTATACAACAAGCACGAAGTTTTCACCAAAACAAATAGAAAAAAAATAAAATAGAACAAGCAACTGGGGAGGAGACTATTTGAACAATCAAAACTCAACTCTTGCTGTTTGTTGGATTTTACACTTGGTAACTACTTTCAAACTCTAGGACACCATCAATCTCTTTCAGAAACAACAAAGCCATTGATTTCAGAAACTTCTACTTCAAACAATAAATCCAGCGGCAATGAAATTAACGTTGCAAAGAGAGGGAAAAATTCTAAATTACCTCCATTTGTTCTCTTCATTTCAACGTTTTCAAGAATCACCTTTACCAGGCCTTCAGTTTCGGTTCAATTTTGTTTTCAGGCTATGGTTCATACAATTTGTGAATTAGAGTCTTTGAGAGATTTAGAGTTAGGGTAGAGGTGGCAATGGCTTGGCTCGGCCCGGCCCTAATGCGTACGAGCACGATCCGAGCTCGTGGCTCGTTCATAATGAGCCGAGCTTTTGCTTGGCTCGTTACTCGTGGGCTGAGCTCGGTTCGCGATCTCGTCCATTTTTTTATATAAGATAAACCTTTTTTTGAAAAAAAGATAAACTCTCCCCCCTTATCCGAACTGGGGGTCGACTACTTCAATTTCAAGTAGGCAGAGTTAAAAATTGTACACGAACAACTTGTTACGTGTACAATTTTTTAAAAAATTTTAAAAGTATTATAAAATAACAAATTTTGATTAATATGGTTAAATTAAATATTACTTACCCGACGATGTGTA
>CAIGRR010020717.1:0-22710 GCA_903798365.1 Fraxinus sp. 1973-6204
TGTGAAGGTGAAGCTTTTGAGCAGTAATTATAAGAGTAGTGTTCGTGGGGGACAGATAAGATTTGAGGACATTGCTTCACACAAGTAAAAAAAATAACGTTTGACTTTGTGAGAGCTGAATGCTATAGTGAGTTGTTATAATTTTCATTTGTGAATTGTGATTTGGAAATTTAAGTTTTTAGGAAATTAGGGATAAGTGAAAAAAAATAATGGAGAAGATGTTAGGCTCAATGAAATCATGTGTACGTTGTTTTTTAAAGACAGGGCAAACATAAAAGTTAAAACAAAAAAAGGAAAAACGGAATATAAATCAGTATTCTAGAGCGTTAATGTGAAGGAATTTGTGACAGTGATCACATTTCAACAGTGAAGGAATTAGTAATTTGTTTCCGTCGTCAACGTTGACCGGTCAACGTCCGCCCGGGCTCAACTCGAACGCTGGGTCCGTCCCTGACGAATATTATCATCTTCTAAATTTTGTTTTGCTTCGCGATGAATACTTTAAATACATTCAGCAAACTCTTCTGCATTAGAATTGACATTAGGAAGCCGAGTCAAATCTAACGTATCATAAGAACACTAGTGTAAACGACTTCAAATGCAGTCGTCTTGGTGGATCGATTAGGCATACAATTAAAAGCAAATTCAATATGTGGAAGGGCAACATCCCACTGCTTTGGTTTATCCCCACTAACTGCTCGAATCATATTGCCAAGAGTTCGACTAGCCACCTCTATTTGTGGATGACTTGTGCGACTAACCTTTTTACTGAAAAATTCAATTGGCCGACCTTCTTGAGATAATACTTCTCCAATTCCCATAACTGAAGCATCACACTCAACTTCAAATACTTTTTCGAAGCTAGGTAGTGCCAACACCTGTGTAGTGCATAACTTGATTTTTATTGCCTCAAACCTATTTTCTTGTGCTCTGCCCTACTGAAATTGGCCTTTTTTCAAGCAATCGGTAATAGGTGCCATGGTTGTACTGAATCCTCGAACGAAACGCCTGTAAAAAGTTGCTAGCCCATGAAAGTTTTGTACTTCTCTCACGGTTTTAGGAGCTAGCCATTCGAGTATTGCTTTCACCTTTGCTTCATCAACCTGGATACCATCCTTTCCCACCATGAAGCCAAGAAATAGAAGTTGGTCAATCATAAATATGCATTTTTTGAGATTGATATACAATTTATTATCTCGGTGCATTCGACAACCTAAATGGCATCACTAACCACTCGTAGAGACCATCTTTGGTTTTGAAAGTTGTATTCCACTCGTCGCCAGTTCGAATACGGATATGATGATAGCCACTCTAAATGAAGTTTGGTGAATACCACTGCCCCTTGTAATCTATCAAGCATATCATTAAGACGCGAGATGAGAAATCGATACTTGATTGTTATTTTATTAATAGCACGACTGTCTATACACATTCGCTAACTGCCATCCTTCTTTGGAGTAAGTAAAGCGGGAACTGCACAAGGACTCATGCCTTCACGTATCAATCCTTTATCAAGTAACTCATTAACATGTCGCCGCAACTCTTCCTGTTCAACTGGGCTCATGCGATAATGTAGTAAGCTAGGCAAACTAGCTCCAGGTGCCAAATTAATATGATGTTGAATGTTTCGCATAGGGGGGTAACTCATTTGGTAACTCATTAGGTGCTATATCAGCAAAATCAACAAGTAACTTTTGAACATTAGCAAGAATCTGTATAGTTGCTTCCAATTGACCTTTAACTACTAATGCTAATATAGCGTGCGGCTCTTTTACTTGTTCAAAGAATTATAGGCTTGATATGTTGGTAAAAAGTGGTTTCTACTCCTTAATAGCAGAGTTGTTTTCTAAAGGTTGAGGTTGTAGCACTAAAACGATCTTTTCTTATCAAACCACCAAAGTATGAAAGTGTTATCCCGACCTTTATAAGTGGCATCGACGTTATAGTTCCATGGACGACCCAATAAGATATGACAAGCATCCATATCCTCTACGTCGCATACGACCTCATCTTTATAATATTTCCCAATTGACAATGGAACCTTACAGATCTCTAGAACTTGAACTTCTAGGCATTTTTTAATCCATGCAATCTTGCATAGAGAATGGTGTCTCGATTTTCAAATTTAGAGCTTTTACCACTGCTTTGGAGACGACGTTCTCACTACTGCCGCTGTCAATGATCACTTTGCATACCTTACTACGAATAGTGCACCGAGTTCTAAAGATTGTGTCGTTGCGAGTTATCGGGCTTTTTTGGTGCAAGTAAAAGGCGTTGGACATTGCACGCCAACTTTTCCCCAATATCCACATCTGCAACATTACCATCTTCGTAATCATCGTCCTCAAAATTTTGTTCTTCATCACTTTTGCCTTCTACAATGTTAATGGATCGCTTGTTTGGGAAGTTATTTGAAAGATGGCCCAGTTGATTGCACCGAAAGCAATTTCCAAGATTACGACGCGCTTAAAGGGTCATTATTGGTTCGTTGCTGTGCTAGGGTTCTGTTTTGAATGTTAGAGCGAAGAGGAGCTAAAGTTCCACTTTGATTCTGTGTTGAATTCTGAATTGGTGTAGTACCCTTACTGTTATTATTATTGTTGCCGGATGTCGTTGCACCCTTTGGAGTAGAATAAGTTTCTTGAATTGGCCTTTCATTGTTAAATTGACTACATCTGTCATGTTCCAAACTTCCTGAAGAGCTAGTCGATCTTGAATGACTAATTTTAGGCCTCCGAGCAATTAATTGAGCTTCTATTTCAGACAAGTTAACTCGGGCATTCAATCGATAGAATTCCCGTGTACTCATTTACTGTTTGGTTGTTCTGTCGACAATTCTGATATTGCTGGTACAAAAATGTTCATAATCTGGGGGAGAAATCGTCTTTGCAATAACCGTTTCATATTGAGCCAGGTTTTGCACATGTTTTCCTTGTCGTTAATGATTAAATTGAAACCGTTCCCACCATGCCGAAGTTCCACCCTTTAATTTATACGCCACGAGTTTAACTTGGCTTTGTTTCGAGATATTCAAATAGTCGAAAAAAATTCGACGACATGGATTCAATCCAAAAAAATTTCGATGTTTAATCAGCCGTCAAAACTTGGCAAGTCCATCATCTTAAATTCTTGAACATTTGTACCCCAATTATTAGCCCTTTGTCGAAAATTATCTTCTTCTTCAGATGAATAGTCAAAACCCCGTGGCCTTCTTTGTTGAAAGCCTCTAGCCCTCAGCTGAAAATTAGGACCTCAATCAAAATTAACTCCTCAGTCAATATTGTAACCACAGTCAACATCATAACATCGGTCAAAATTGTGTAGATCAAAATTGATTCCTTCATCCAACATATATCTTCGATCAAAATTGAACAAATGGTCAAAATCAACTCTTTCCCTGAAATCAAATCACGTCTCTACCTCTTGCTCAAGATTTCTCGTCGGAGCTCGGGGTCGGTCATTGAGTTCATCATCATCGCAGTCAGTTGGAACCCCTCGTCGGAGGTCACCTTCACCTCGCTTGTTTCTTTGCTCGTAGAACCACAGAGGGGCAGCCTCACGAAGGTCGCAAATTCGCGACTAAGCTCGCGCGCTAGGCGACGATCATGGATTTCTAGGTTCTACTGCCGGAGTCGATCATTTGCAAGGGGTTAACGTCCTTCCCCCACACCTGGGTCAACGTGGAGTTGGGGTATAGTGTCTCCCTCGCTGGAACCCCCATGATTTCTTGCATTCAGGTTAGCTTCATCCATCCCTTCTAGTCATTCAATTTTTTCAAACCTTCGTTCGTTGTCGGTGGTTTGTCTGTCACTAGAACCGTCCTCGGCCATCAAATTGAGGTGAATTCCTTGCTCTGATACTAATTTTAGTGCGGAAGCGTTTATGAAATTCTTGTAATAGGAATTGAAAATAAGAATTATATTGGAATAATCTTGCTTTGTATTGATATATGATTGATTGTGTTGAAAATTGTACAATACCCCTATATTTATAGGCAAAATTATTCTCTGATCCTATTAATAAAAGGAACCAAAATAAGGAAATTAAATTCTAAAAGAAAATAAACTAATCATAATCTAAACAAGATTTAAGAATAAACCTATTACAACTAGAAAAGGAAATTAGAAAAGATANATATATGATTGATTGTGTTGAAAATTGTACAATACCCCTATATTTATAGGCAAAATTATTCTCTGATCCTATTAATAAAAGGAACCAAAATAAGGAAATTAAATTCTAAAAGAAAATAAACTAATCATAATCTAAACAAGATTTAAGAATAAACCTATTACAACTAGAAAAGGAAATTAGAAAAGATAATTTTAAAAAGACAAATTCCTTGATAAAGTCAAACTATTAATTGTAGTTGTGAAGTACTACATCAAATATGATCAAACAAACATATTCTCAGGATGAAACTTTGACGCAGGCCAAAAAAAAATTTCAACACATAATGCAAATGCCTGAAAAAATGGACAGCCTGCAGCCCTCAAGTTTCTTATGGCCCCAACCCTTGGAGCAAACAACCAGAAGAACCCGAATTCAAAGGTTGGACATTTACATTTCCTTCTCTAACTTTTTCACACAAACTGTGAGTGTTTCAATGTAGAGCATTAAAAATCAATTGTACCAATTCATCTTCCATCAATTTTTTGCCTTCTTTTGAAGGCTTAAAATTCAGTTTAGCCATCAATCTTTTCTGTTTTCAAATCAGTTATTGTGCTTAAATTTTGTGTCAAGTTTACCTAGATAATCCATTCACCCCTTTGCCTTGTTGAAATTAAAAGGCTATTGTTCTACTTCAAGTCTATTATTGTTTCCCAAAATTCAACTTCAAAAAAGATCTTCCGTCATCAAAGGGACAGTCTGAAATCTATATATTTTCAGTGTCAAGTTTATTATTGAGATAAAAAATGATATGATCCATTGGTTGAGTCTACATCAAGTGGTTATTTCTTCTACAATTTTCTTAGGAACTATTTTTCTATTTTCAGTTGTTATCTAATACAAAAACAATTCAAAATCCACAGGGCTTATGTCTATGACTCGAGGATAATGACTTGTGCCTCTCGCCACAAGACAAACCTTGCTTCATAGATAAAATGCAAATCAAAAGTAACCTGAAAAAACTCATATAAAGGGGATATAGAAACAAAAGGGGGACAGGAGGGACCAGTCTACAATTTTGTAGATACATATCATACCATGTCTTAGATATATAAAACAGTTTGCCATCGAAACACTCCCTGGCAAGGGCTGCCTCTGCGAGTTCTTTCATCAGTGATCTCTGATCCCTATAGCTGTCAGCACGAGCCTTAGTGTGAGCCGTCTCAAAGATGCAGTCAATGCAGTAGTCATCCTTGGACAGTCTTGGACCTCCATCATACTAGTCACAAGCATCATATTAATATTATCATGACAAAAAGATGCAATAAAACACGCATGCGGAAAGAAAAATGAATGTTACAGAGCTTGAATTGGACAGCAATGGAATATAATTACCCAGAACTGCATAAATTAACAATTATCATTGCTTCAAGAAATAGTCGTGTTTTCACAATCTTGCCTACAATGAGATGACTTAACATTTTGCAAATAAGGTCAAACCAGACAGATAAAAGTTTACATCATCACCCTCGTATACTTCAGTGTCTAAGCTTATAAATATGTATCATTCATCATAAAATCCCTTTTACACCATAATTATAGACATTCCACATCATTTCAAGGTCTACTGAATGCATATAATGAAACAACATCCTGAAATTGAAATTGCAAGATACTGGATTTGGTTCTCACTCTGGATCATCATTGAAATTGTGTGAATTAGAAATAAAAAAATTATTATGCTTGTGGATTGCATTAGAGAAAAACTTAGATTTTAGACAACTGATGGTATTAACTGCCAATCAACCAATAAATTGAAAGATATCAGTTCACTTAGTGTTGAGTTCATTCATTGTTTCTGTTCATTTCAAATTTGAAAAATCACCCAAATGTACCAAAAATGAACAAATGACTGCTCATTTTGATCTTTTCATCTTTTGCAAGTATCAAGCAAACCTAAGAAGTTTCAATTTGAAGCTTTACTCATAGTTGTACATTCAAAATAGAATAAAAATGACTTGATATCATAAATATCCATTCACTCTCAATGTCCTCAAGAGAAAAATGTAAAAAATAAGCCGGCTGATAAAAGTTCTCGTATATCTTAAAACTGCACCGGTATTATCCATAAAACAAGGACACAGGGAAATGCAATGGCACGAGAAAATTTTATAATTCAAATAGACTTTGAAATATAATAGTCAAAAAATAAAAGACAATGCTTTTATTGCAAAGAATCTAATGGTAGATCATAATGTAGAAAGCCTAGACTATATACCTTAGAACACAACATGGTCCATGCTTCAGCTGACAACCTCTTCATGTAGCTAGTCATTGAAACAGGCACCTTTCCATGCAAGCACTGTATAGTGGTATTGTCAATATTCCTGCAAAAACATACTTATTGCATTTTCAAGGTTTCCTCTTTGACACAATAAAAACATTCTGAAGTTCCAGAATGTGACAGAGTCAAGTGTTTCTACACTTCCAGTAAAATGAGGTATGCTGAACATAAAAATTAAAGGGTCACATCAGAAGCATAAAAAGTTATTAACACTTCTTGTTCCATATCAAACAACCCAAGAAATTCCAAATTCTTAAGAAAATAACTTCTTATGAATACAAAATGTGGTAGGGAGTACTAGGTGAAATTTCACTCAACGTTTTAAGTAAAATTAGCATTAATTAACGAAATGAAGAGTATAACAATGACTTACGCAGGAATGATGCTATCAGCCCATTGACGAAGCCAATCCGTAGAAATCCAGAAATACGGCTTCAGAAGTGATTGTACAGGGGCTTCAGAAAGGACCGACCGTACCTCCTGTCGCCGTTCTGTTATGCAATTTAGCTCTGATTCCTTTTTTGACTTGTATTCTTCACAAGACTTCAGATACATTGCATTTGACTTTTCTACCTCTTCAGAATGATGGGAAGGAAGAGAACTACCTGTCCCTTGCCGGTATACAGAACCATTTATTCCTATTTTCGTTTCACAAGACTGCCCTGAAGTTGCTTCACCACTCCTTGACTGTCGACGAACATACATTAGCATATATGCATCACTGGATGAGAAGGTTTTTACATGACTATCGTGATTTGAATCTGACGAATGGAGCTGACCAGAATCTGTGTGGTTTTCATCCACAAGAACCACTGTTTCCTTTGCAGAAGAGGAGTGGTCAACTGGCTCATTTTTTGCAGTTTTAACTTCACGAGTCGAAGCACTACCACCAAATGGTTGTTGGCCTAATTTTGATACTTGTTCATCATCAAATTCCCACCAGTCACCCATATTCTCATCCTTTATATGGGCAGTGTAATGTCCACTATCAGCAGCAGAACCCTTGTGAATCAATACAGCTGACAAGTCATATATTAAATCTTTACGAGAATGCTCAGACAACCTTTGTGCCATGTTAATTTCTCCAGGAAAACTAAATGCAGAAGTGATTTTCTTCTTCATTGTAGTCTGCAAATGTTAGAAAAGTATACATAAACAGGATGCAGAAAGAAATGCACCAAAAATGTGATACATTTGCTACAGCTACTTCACTACTGACAATTGACTCGGTCCAACTCACTCACGTGATAACTCTTTGAATAACAATTGCAAACCCAGGAGCACTAGCATTTACATCCTAAAGTTCATTATAATACACCACCCTAAAGTCTGAAGATCAATCAAAGTATGACTTCTACACAGAGAACAAATCCAAATCAAAGAGAAAATGAGCCCACAAGAAGTGAAAATAACAAGCAAATGATAGCATTTACAGCAGCAGAATAGGAAATTAAATGAACTCATGCCAGTAAAATATTTATAAATATAAATGATTAACACTTTCATGCAAGTAAATGACTGGCAAACATAGAAAGCATTGTAAAGCTCTGTCCCTGAAATATATAATCCAACCACACCAAATGAAGCAAAAACCTATGATGCTCGAACTCGAGTATGTATCTAAGTGTCAGATCTTTTATTTTCTAAAATATAGAATACAAGAACATGGCTAAAAAGAGTTCAAATTTCAAACACGGATACGTGGGTACGTTTTTCAAACTTCAGTTTTTTTTTACTAACCCAAAATATCTTTTTAAATAAATCAAAATCAATTGTTCACAAAGAAAGAAATAAGTATCGAATAAGGGGTCAAGAAGAATAAAATAGAATTTTGGAGTTTAATTTTCAATTATCGAAAGTTAATTACTAAATGTTATATAAAATAGAAAATGAAGGACTTGATTGCAATTTGAACTTAATGGAACACTAAGTAAAACTATATGAAACTCATTTGCATTTTATACAAAGAAATTCCTAAACCATCAATACAAAGAGGAAACGAAGGAAGAAAAAAAAAGGAAGAAAAGGGAAAGAAAAAAGGAAGAAGAAAGAGAAGAAATGGAAGGGAAAACCTAATGCTGCCACCTTCCTCCACCGTCTCGGCGGCGGTGCTAAGTTTATAGAGAGCATAAACGGAAAAGAAGAAAAGGGAAAGGAAAAGGAAAAGGAAAAGGAAGAAAGAAGCAAAAAGGGCGAAGTGTCGGGTCGAAATTTGGAGAATCCGACACATATCTCATACCCATATCGTGTCAACACGGGTACTCCGTCCATTTAGAAAAGCCTGAGCATCAGAGTCAAAAACTATGTCTAAAGGAGAAGGGAAAAAGCAGTAAGATGGATTACATTTGGCATTTAAATGTTCAAAAAAATAAATTAGATGGCCATTTTAATGAATGAGAATCATAAGACTCGGAAACATATAAGCAGAAATAGATATTCTTTAAAGTTAAATCAATTACATTGGGAAGGAAAACACAACGCTTGAGCTGAAAATTCAGGACAGCAGGCAATGAACGCAACTTAATGCTTCGGGTAGCATTAACTCGAGTCACACATGCTTCGCAAAGATACTGATTATCTCCTTCAAGCTCCTCTATGCTAAGCAAGTCATCCAAGCTCTCATCAAGACTCTTCAAACCCTTAACATTCAACTCCAGTTCATAAAAATCTTCTATTTTTGATGAAGCTTCAGACTCATTTCCACAGTTTGAACACCTATAAGTAAGGAAAGCATGGAGTCATTTCATTAAATGATCGAAACAAAATACTGGCAAGCAGAGAGAGAGAGAGAAAAGAAGAGCTAAATATAGTAACCAATAGCAAATGAACAAAGGGGATAACAATTAAATTCCATAGGCATGCCAATATAAGTATATCTGCAATGTAAGAAGTGACCCTATTCTCTCCAGATATAGAGGGAAAGCACAAAAATATAAAATACAACACAAATTGGGGAAGTTCTAAACATCGTGCAACTACATCATGGTTAAAGCAATTGACCAAAGGCACCATTACGTAGAAGTTCGTCTCGTGTTAAAATTTCTGCATATTTATATCTATGTGGTGCGAGAGAAACACAAGTACAATATCAACCTATAAGTTGCAGTCTGGATTGCAATTAACTACACTTTTTAGGTAGGATACAATTTAGAGCTTTTTTGGGAGAGATTTTTCCAAAAATTATTTTTCTCCAAACTCAATTACAACCATACATTCTCCAAAATAAAAAAATCACGTGGCCCAATAATTCTTTACTACTTTTTAACCACATGTTCTCCAAAAAAATCATTTTCCCCCAAGAAAAATCTCTCCCAAACAAACACTTAGAATATGTAGGGGAGCGAATAAGAGTTTCTAAGAAATCTATGTTGATTCTTATGCTTCAATATGTCATAACGTAGGACAATTTGGTTTTCAAATACAGTTTTGTTTAGAGCTCTACTAACAAATCAACTGAGACCATCTATTCAATTCTTGTGGGTTCCTTTCTAACTAGCAAAGTGCGGGGATACACATTTGAAAATATAAATGTTTTACTATTGTTCACAAACTTTGTGGAAGAATTTCTTTGGATGCACACAGAAATAATTATTCTAAACATTCACCCGTACCAAGACCTTTCCAGACGATAGTTCATGAGAAATCCTTAAGTAGACAATAGTTTGAAAAGAGTACAATTAGCATTCCATGTAACATTGAGACATCTACGTGCAAAACAAAGAGAAGAAAGATTTCAACATCGTGTGGGAAAATTTACAAGTAAAATTCAGTGCAACATACTTGGTTGTGTGCGAGACACCTCCACGGAAAAGATCTTGCACAATTGTTCTGGCCTTGATATCTTTTGACCGGCACAAACATCGCTCAAGCAAAGAAAGGAGCAGGGTAAGGAACTCATGGCTATCCTGCTGAACACCATTATCCAGTTCCAGCGATTGGATGAATGGTGCTGGATCCACAAAAGCCTTGTTGCTAGAATGTAACTGTGCAAATAGTCGTGCAAGATTGTCTAATACAGGTTGCTCTTTCAAAACCTCAGGTTCAATGGAGAAAACGCCATTTCTGAATGATTTATTCATAAACAGGCATTGTAGTATGCTGTTTGCATAGCAAGTTGCACCAAGATTCTTGAGGCCAGCAGGTGCGTCGAAGGACTCACGGAGGTCCTCGGACGGGTCAGGACCAAGGGCATTCACAATTTCCGAGGTCTTCTGCCACAACCCAGACTTTCGACTTCCATTGGGAGGTGGAATGAGACCGCAAAAGCAATTGGGGTTGTCCTTTGTGTTCACACGACATCCTTGACAAACTGGCTTCAATATCATGTAAAGTTGATTTATATCATCTTCAATCACCTCACCATTCAAAAGAATTTTCCTACATTCACAATTATCATTTTTCAGGAAAAAAAATGAATAATCATGATAAAAGCTAAGCAGGATTTTAACCCCAGTATAAGTGATAACACTTAGCCAAAAAGTTCTACCTTGGAAAACAAGTTATTAAGTTAATCCAAACAAAATGTACATGTACACCTTAAATCAAATTCTATATCCAGAATAAGGCAAGTAAACCCAAGAAAAATTGAAGCCTTAAATATATATATATATATATATATATATATATATTCAATTCAAGAAGTATAAATGGGAAAAAAAAAAAATTATTTCAGGTTTTTTTGAGAAAAACCCTAACAAAATTGTGAAGTGTTGTAGCGGCACACTACTACATAAAATTGAGCAAAGCATATAAAAATGAAGGATTAATTTTTTTTTTAAAAAAAATGGAAACTTTGAGAAGCAAAAATTGATCAAAAATTGAAAATTAAATAATCCGAAAACGTACCCTAAAATATCAGAAGTGGTGTCGGCATTGTCGTCAGGCCTACTTCTCTTATTTTTACTCCTCGTGGCCGGTCGATGATGCCCCATCTTTGTTCCCTTTTTATCCTGCAAATCGCACACAAAAATCCCAATAATTTTTTATAATTTCCCAAATATCCTTCTCAATTTCAGATGATCAGGACGGCGTGATTTAACCCTCGGAGAATTCTATCAAATCAAAATTCAGGGTTTTGAGCGATCGCGAACTTATGAGACTGTGCTAATCATTTTTAGGGCTTTATTTGTATTTATGTGAATAATTATTCGTATATATTTTCGTATAAACAGTAAGATATTTTCTAGGGGCGCGGGTGACTTTCGATTTTCCCTCTTCTTCTACCTGATGGAGGGAAAAATAGAAAAATAATATGAGATGGAGAGATCCAATCAAGTGTAGCAGATTGTACGTACATATGAACGATGAATACAATAATCTCTAATTTAGCCCATGTTTGCACCCGTTCTATTTTTCATTTTTCATTTTTTATCTTTTTTCATTTTAATCACACATTCTATTAATAAAATAATATTATACATAAATTCAAAAAAAATTCTTACTTTTTAACCACACATACTTCCATCAATTACAATTCCAAGATTTATTATTTCCCCAAAATGGGTGTCAGACACAAACTTATAATCAAAGAGATTGAACGAATCTATTACTCCCATATAGTTACGGCTGCATGGATAGAAGATGAATATTTTTTTATTAAAAGTAGTCGATTTTGTTCTTTAAACAATTTTGTTTTTAATAGAGAGATTGTTTAACACGCAATTGCGCATGCGCTCATAATTGTCAATTTATTCGTTTCTGGTTACATTTGCAGATTGATGAATAATAGATGAACTTGTTACACTTGATATAACGATTTAAATAAACTTTGTCAAATAAGTTGCCAATTTTGACATGTGTGGACACTTTTAATGTGCCACTGGAAGCTTGTGTTGATGAATATTTGATGGAGGAGAGATCCAATCAAGTGTGACGGCATGTATGTGTATGTATCAATACATATACATGTTATCGACGATCATGGTAAAGTTTGATTGAAGTTTTACTAAAATCAAATAGCTTGCTTGAATCCGCTTCTTGTGAGAGTCTAAATCCAAAAAGTAGAAGACGGACTTCCTGTTACACTTGAGTGAAATGCGGGATTTTAGCTCACCATTGTTTCTTTGGGTGCTAATGCATCTCTTGTTTCAGCTAATTCTCCAGTTCAAGATCAGTTTTCTCATTTCAAATTTACTATATCAATGGCCAATTCTAACTTCTACGAACACTTTTGCTTTCAACAAAAAGGTCATTTAACACGCAAATTGGACACTTGTGTTCAAAAAATATAGCCCCTGGGGTTTCGCAAGACGTACAAAGGCAATTGACAAAGACGTTCACAAAGTGACGTGGCAGTGTTTTAAACAAAAAAATCCCAAAAAATTTAAAATCCAAAATTGCGTTCGCTCTCCCCATTTCCCCCAAATCAAACCCCGCTCTCTCTCTTCAACACTAATTTCCTCCCAAACATTAACCAATGGCAGTTGCTCAACTCCAGCAGCCTCCGCACCTCCAGCGTCGTCCCCATCTTCGACGGTCACTCAACTGTAGCAGTGTACTCGCTTTCGATCTACTTCGCACAGTCATCAAAGCGGACGCCCTGTGGAGACCTTCACATCCCGAAGGACCAAGAGCATGTTTGGTAACAATTAAAATCCAATTAAAATTGAAAATATAGCCATTATTGGGTCTCACATGTCTAATAAAAGTCAACAATAACGGCTAATTTTTCAATTTTAATCTAATTTTAATCTCTACCAAACAGGCTCCAAGTGAAAATCAATATCTTCCTTTTTCTTTCGGCTTTGTTAATGATTTTATATATAGCTTGTGCATGGAAATTAATTTGGGAATTTTTTTTGGATGTTAACTACTCATGATTGAATGAATTTTGGGAAATTATCCAATTGGTCTTCTTCCATCTTTATTGTTTTAATGTAGAAGATGAATCCGAATTGCTAATCAATTGTATTTCAGAGATGGCAATTTGGAGACTTCTTTGTAACTTATGCATCACTTTCATAAATATAGGTAGAAAACTGCAGCCTACATATTTTGGGTAACACAATTGACATAGCATATATGTTTATGAGCATTACGGGTTTAATCTTTGCCTGCCATATCTGTGTGTTTAGTGCATTATCTTTGACATACACGTCCTCAATAAAGTCTACTTTTATTCTTATTTAGACAATTCCTTTGACATATTTTAAATGGTAATTATATGTTGCTTTGTTTTTTTCATTTTAATTACTGCCTTATATTTGAAAGAATTGGTTGACTTATCTCCTCTCTAAATCCTTCACTTTCACTGACTTGTTTGGTTTGCTAAATACTAAGATATTATTTGTGCAATTTTGACATTTGCTCTTGGTTTTTTGCTTTGCTAAGCACCGAAATTGTATTTGCACATTTTCAAAATCTACTGCTCGTTCCTCTTTCAATTTTTCGATCGACATTAGTTTTTGATTTTTGCTTGTCGTATTAGGATTGTCACGTGTCACAGTTGTAGGAGAAAAAAACGGTTCTTATGCTTTAAGGTGGATTTCACCACTGAATTTACATCCTCAACTTTGAGCGAAAAATGGTAACACTGATGTTTGTTAACGTATTCAGCAGCACACAATGTCGGGAAAGAACTTTGGAGTTTGACACGGTTGTAGGACTGTTGGACACTTTTTTCGTGATTGCCCAATAAAACGTCGATGCCCACAATGTACGCATTGGTTTCAGAAGCTTTTGGAGGTTGAAAGGGATACTGTTAAAGAGGTAAATTCTTCAAATGTTGCAGTGAGAAATGTGGGTTTTGGGATTGGTGCAAAGAAGGATAAGCAACTGGTGAATCGAATAGCAGTAGCGTTACTTTGGCTAAACTAGCGACGTACGAAGAAGTTGAAGATATGTCGCGAAGGTTCCAAACTCAAGTTCGGCTAAATAACGAAGAAAAATCCAAACTCAAGTTCGGCTAAATAACGAAGAAGAACTCCTGATTTCTTTGAACGTGAATGTGATAGTTCGTCGGGGAAAATCACCTGACAAGGGGAAAACGAAAGGGACGGAGACGCCTTGATTAGTGGTTAATGTTTAGATGTCTAAGTGTTTCGCATATTCATGTATACAACGCATGACATTTTGGTGAAATAGTTGTGTGAATTTCCTTGAAGTTGTGATTCTCAATTTGGTGAATTAGTTTAGTGCAGTACGTAGGTTGAGTTTGTCATCCACGAATATCTTGATTTATGCACCTTGTGCGAACATTGGATGCCTGTTAAATTAGCATGCAATTTGGAGTTTAACTTGAGTTATTGAATGCATTTAACTGTAAATTCTTCTCAAGATCATCGAAACATGTTGTCCAGGGCAAAGTAAGTGCAGCAAAATTCCACTGGATCATATATCATCAGTGAAATCAATGCTTTGTTTGGTAGAAAAATATTGGACAAAAGCTATTCATAGTTTTATATGATTCCAATATACTTTGTTGGCTTTCTCAAATAACTTTGACTCTTTGTTGGTCCAAGGTATTGGAACTCAGAAATTTAACAAATTGTGAAGTGATACTTCAGACCATTTAAGCTGTACATAACAAACCTTCTATATTTTGTCAAACTTTAGTAGAATCAAAGGCAATAACTTGAATTCTATTCGGAAGACATCAATATAAATATATGACGATAAATGTAAATAAATTATGAAAATTTTCGTTAAATTATTGAGTAAGTAGAATCCAACCACAGTGCAAATAATGAAATAAAATAATAATGAAATACTAACGGAGGTAGACAGCTTGATTTCAAGCCATTTATTTAGAACAAAGAAGCATAATAGTCAAGACTACACAACAAATGACAAAAGAAACCTCTCAAAGTGAAAGTTTAATCTAAATTGTACGGCCAAGGCAAGCTTGATCGATAAAATATGCCTTCATTGTTCGCTTGAAGTCAAATGGTTTCACCATGATGTGATAAATGTGGATAGTTGTACGGGTTCGCTGCGTTCGCATGATCTAATGTGTAAATTAAAATTAATAAGAGAAGAGTAAGTATTCAAATTCAAATATTGTTATTTAAATGTTTATGTACCTTGTGAATTGAAAATAACATTTGCGGTCCTAGGACGGATCAAACTAGAAGACATCACTTGTCATGTAAACACATGACTTATTATGTCGCTCTACATAAATTTGTTGCCGTCAACGCAACATAAAGTGCTTACGAAAATGGTATAATTAATATACTAACCAATAGGAGTTGAGAATATGAGAACGACATCGGCATGAAATATTGTTGTTGAGGAAGTGCACCATCTTCCATACTAATATGCCTCAATATTGGTCTCTTTCCTTTGGTTTGATTAGATTGTACCTGTATAGACACCATAACGAATATGACTTAGTAAAATGAAGTGAATACAAGAGTAGGACATACGAATATATACCTTTGCTTTCTTAGCGCTTGTCTCTAATGGGCCTTTTCCCTTTTGGTCTTGGTGTACCCCCTTTTGTCTTCGACAAGTTTGGATCCCTAATGCTCTCGCTTCATGTATCTTGAGATGTAATAAATTGCCTAATGGTATTGCAACCTAAACTCGACTTTTTCAAACTAAGCTCTTTAGTTTGAAGTTCTATCCAATCTTTAATAGCACGATACCGCCCTTCGTCATCAGCTTCAAAGTCTGCCAATTTGGCGAATGCTTGACACATGTTGTCATACCTCAATTGTCCAGATGTACTAACCAATCCATTGTAGTTAACTACGACCCTCATGTGTGCTCTGTTGACGTCTCTCATCCATCTCTGCAGTATGTACCGATCCGGCATTACAGTCACATCATTACGTATCAACACTTTGATCGCATGCCTATATATTATTCCTCGTAACTCTAACAAGTAACAGATGCAAATAATTTCACATTTATCTCTATTGAATGAGACAAGAAACAGTTTTTTCTTTTGTCGATCATCACATAAAACGTCATCGCGTACCTCATACGTTGTCCCCATATATCCCTCTGAAGCAGTTATGAGGTCATAATAAACCTATCCCGTAAACTCACCTTTAACTTCCCTAAACTTCGAAATGGTGTACACTGCCTGATATTGCTTTTCCATATCGTACGTTTTTGCACATGGTACCATTTGAGAGAGAGACTTGAAATCAACCTGAAATTCTTTTTCAACCTTATTCTGCAGAGCCTGTTCATACTGTTCGACAAGCTGCTTCAATGATGTCTTCGAATGCTCATAACCATCAAAGAAAGCATTCATATTCTCACTTCTTTGCATTGTTGACATCCCATCCAGAAAGTTGTGTTCAAGAAACACAAAACCTAACAACCTATATTTTTGTATAATCCTGACAACTAGTCGTTATCGTGCAAGTCATACGCATCGATCATCACTCTCCAACTGTTCCCAAATTCTTCGAATGACTGTGAATCATACACCAATACGTGTATAGCCTAAAAGATTGGACACTTATCCACGTGGTATCCAAACATTTCTGGTAACTTTTTCAAAATGTGCCACAAACACCATCTATACTTCGTATTTTGAAAACTATCTGAATTGCATTTTGCATGCTCTATCTTGATAAGTGATTATTCATTGTGGAATTTAATCATGCATGCACTATAGCCATATCCTGAACAACCACACAAATGTATCTGTGTCCTCATTCAATACCAAGCTACAACCAAACAACGTTAATTGTCCGTGATGATTCATACCAACAAAAGGGGCGAACGGCATATCGTGCTTATTAGTAAGGTAGGTGGTATCAAATGTGACAACATCCCTGAACTCCTTGTATGCTTGTCTGCACCGATTATCTACCCAAAAAATATTCTTCAGACACAAATCGTCATCCAAGTCAATACTAAAATAAATCCCGAACACCGTGCTTGTATATGAGAAAAGTAAGAATGAATTGATGTTGCATCACCCTCACCAAGTCTTAGTCTTCTCACTTGTTCAATATAGTTCCGACAATCTTTTTCCACGCAAGTAATATTCTTATAACCACCTACTTCAACAACTGCGGAGTTAAAACTCTTGTGCAATGGTATTCCTGCTATATCATTCACTTCAAGATTCTGTTTCATGTGTACACTTAATTCCCGATTTCATCGATACAACTTGGACTTAGAAGGACTTATCTTATGGTTGTGGTTAAGGGGATTGTATTAATTTTTTAGTAACATGGATATCTAAACATACAGAGATTCTAGCTTTACAACATGTCTGAATTGTTGGTTGCGCTTCAAAGAAGTGCTTGTATTACCGCTTCTTCGTCCCTCCCCAACTACAAGTCAATGTGACCCACCGCAAAACACCATTATCATCCTTCGTCGAACTTCTCTTCCTAATTGGAAAACCTACTGCATAAGCATATCTTTCGTAAAAATCATACACTTCTTTTTCATCATTGAATTGCATACCAACCTCAGGCATGGTCAAACCGTCTCTTTCTAACGTGTCCTTTTCCACAACATACACATTGTCGTCCACATTCCAGATTCCTACGTTCGGATTCAGCAAACAAAACATCTTCCATGTTCTCTTTTCCTGCAAAACATAAACATATGTCAATTGATTTGCTGGAGCATAATGTGGAGTGGGAATGCACGAACAATATCAGTTTGTAAGAATTCTCTCCGTGTATTCTTTATGCTTCTTACTCAACGTTATTTCTCATATCTTAATTAATTAAGATGTGTTTATAAGCTCTGTTTTGTAGCACTTCCAAAATGTTTCTATTTAGTTAAAGTAAAAATGGACAAATCACTTAACAAGTTGTTGGTTTTCAATTAAAATCATGTAAAGCTTCTCTTTCCACACATAAAACTTTAAGTATTTTAGCCTCCCATAAGTCTACAATTATAGTGCTCGGGTTGTTGTGCATGCTCATGGTGACAATTTTTGAGTAGTTGGTCCAATTTTCCTTTAATACAATTCAATGTTTCCACTCCTTGTTCGTTGTCAATTGTGTCCCAAAGTAACCTCTTCTTGATCTAACAATGGTGTCTCAAAACCCAAATCCTACTCGAACCCCGATGTACCCAAAGTCATCGACTCCAATTACCAAACAATTAATCCTCCAAATCACTCTTCTGTACCCCTCTACCCCACCATTGACCCTGTGGAAAACCTCTTCCCTTACAACTACGAAACTCTTTTATGTATCTCCAACATTAAATGATGCAAGTAATATAATCTGACAACAAATAAAAGGAAATAATTCTGGCAGTAATAGTCATACCTGAAATAAACAAAACAAAATACGGAAACTGCAACCCACGGCGGCTGCACTAACTCATGGGCTGGAATGGTGAAGACGGACTGGAGGTGCGAGTCAGACACGACGATGTTGTTGGTTTACTCAAGTTTTCTTAGAAAATGCACGATCCTTATACGAAACACTCCGGATTTCTCCCTTTTGTACTCCATTATTTTGGTCAATAATGTTGGATTTTCATGGCTACAATGTTCTGGAAAAATGAGGATCTGCCACCAAGTTCCCTGAAACCCATTTTGGAAGTATTTTTTTCACCCATTTTGGCGCCCTTGTTTCTGGATAGTTGAGTTCTCTTTTCTTTGTCTTTAAATCACAACCATCCAAACTCCTTTCATCTCAACCATTCACGTTATTTTGTCAACTGAGCATGTAACCCACTTTTGTACAAATAACAATATTGATGAACCCAACTAGAACGATGCTATGTGTACATAGGAATTTTACAGGGAAATGTATAGATTTTCACTTGGCAAATTTTCATTAGGTGTTGGCCCGAAAAAAAAAATCATACGGGTAGACTTGTAAAGCTCCTTGGACAGTTAATCCGTACAAACAACTTATATGTAAAATAAATTATACTTATTGTGAAATTAAGTACTTGTTTAGAAATTGTTTAAATTATAATTATTTTTGCATCGTATGCTACAGTTAGGTAATAATGGCAATGTCAGGTTTGATAAAAAAAAAATTGTGTTAGAATTGAGTTGTGACCTGAATTTTTGTTGAGTATTTGACTAGAAATATTGTTGGAGTAGTATTAGAAGTCAATAATAGACTTGGAGAAATCTTGAAAAAATAAAAGACGACAATGAGAAGGTTTATTGACTTTGGCAGTTTTTCTTTCCTATTTTGACACAAATACCAAGTTATTGATTTTACCAATTGTAATAGAACTTCACTTTATATTAGAATCTTGTTTGTGTTAATTTTCTTAGTATGTTAAGGATTCTTGTATTATAAATATGTAGTGTATTACACATATTTATTTGATCGATTATGAGAGTGATATAGGGGGTCCAAGTTAACGGAGAGACTCACAAATAGACATATTGGGGAAAAGTCTTGTGAAATCCCGCATAACATATTGTAACTCTTTATTTTTTATTATAGTGAATTCTTAGCCTCTACTCATGATTTTTCCTGTCATGGATTTTCACGTAAATCTTGTGCTCTTGTGATTGGTATTTTTTATATTGCCAATATCTTGTCTTTAATTTCTAGCAAATGGTATCGAAGTTATCACCAATTTTCTAACAAATAGTACGAGAACTAAGGTTTGGTTGTTCCTGGGAAAGCCAATTTGGTTTCGTATTAGACCGATGTTTGATTAACTTAGAACGAGGTTTAATTGTTACACGATGGCAAGTACGAAGGTTGATATTCTGCTTTGGATTGCAACAAGATCTTTTGTTAGGATAGAATTTTTTTGGACACTAGAGAAGAAGCAACGTAGGGATCTGATTGTGATAAATGGGCCAAAAAAGTCCCAATTATATGTCTTATAAGGTTCGACGACCACGTTTGATGTAACTATCACTAAATTGAAAAAAGAGATATTAGACCCCATGAGAGATTCAATGATGCTAATTTGGTTGTTTATGATTTGAAAACCTTTGACTCAAATGAAGTTTGTTATGATCAGGTTTCTTGTTGTGATAATTCGAGCAAATTTTATATCCAATGTAATCCGCTGATAACAGTGCTCAGATTGAATTCACAATTGTTGAGTTTGCTCAAGTTGAGCTTAAGGGAAGAGGTGAATCAATTTGTTTAAATGTTCTATTTGGAAAATTTTTGATGTTTGTTGAAGAGTTAAGTTTTATTTTGTACATCGAAATTTGTATCAAATTGGAGTTTGAAGGAATTGGGTTGTGATCTGAATTCTTATTGAATATTTAATTGAAAATATTGTTGGAGCAGTATATGGAGTTAATAGTAAACTTGGATAAGTATTGAAGAAGTAAAAGACAGCAGTGAGAAGGTTTTTTGATTTCGATGATTTTTCTCTCATATTTCAACTCAAATATTATGTTATTGATTTTACTTGTTATGAAAGGATTTCACTTTATGTTAGACTCTTGTTTGTATTAAGCATCTGTTTGGCTTCCATTAAAATTTTAATACATTTTTCTCTTTCTTTTTTTCAATTACATATTCTCAAATAAAATAATATTACACGCCAATCGAAACATTTCTTCTTTTTCAACAACTCAATCTCAAAAAAAATACTATTCAAACAACTATAATCTTAAATAATGGTTCCAAATGGGGTCTAGTTCTCCTAGTATGTTAGAAATTCTTGTATTACAAGCATATGGTATATTACACACATTTATTTAATCAATTCAGAAAGTGATCAAAGGGGTCCAAGTTCATAGAGAGAGACTCGCAGATACATGTATCGAGAGAGAGAGAGAGTAATGTGAGATCCCACATAACATATTGTAACTTTTTACTTTTGATTATAATGAATTATTCGTCTCTTTGACTGTGATTTTTCCCGCATTGGATTTTCACATAAATTTATGTTCTTTTGATTGGCACTTTTCATATTGCATACATCTTGTCTCCAACTTTTAACAAGTGGTATCACAGCTATTATCGATTTTTTTAACAAAATTGCGTTCCTATTTTTATATGCTAACTGTTATAAAATCGATAATAGCTCTGATACAACTTGTTAGAAATTGGGCCAATTGTTGTAAATTTTATAAACGAGACAATGGAGATGAAAATAATAATCACAAAAATGCAAGATTTATGTGCCAACCCAATATAGGAAAAACCACGGGCAGAGATAGAAAATTCGCTATATCAAAAGTAATGAGTCACAATATTTTAGATGAGATCATACAAGATTCTCTACTGATATCTCTATTTGCGAGTCTTTTTCTATTAACCTGGATCCCCCGAACACTCTCTAAGTCGATCAAATAAATATGTATAATACACCACATATTTATAATATAAGAATCCCTAACATACTAGGAGAATTAATACAAACAAGAGTTTAACACAAGGTGAAGTCCTATTACAGTAAGTAAAATCAATAACAGAGTATTTGAGTTAAAATATGAATCCAAAAACTGCCAAATACGTCTTTAACTTCTTCAAGACATTACCAACCCAAACTTTGGTCACAATCGAACTCTAACACTAACCAAACATAATTCAGTGTATTGCTCGTTCACCAAATTAACTAGAAAACTTTTTTAATAGTCTTCATGTGCACATGATTTCAACATTATTTCGCCCCATGGAATGAAAAAATGCATCTTTTTTTTAAATGGAAAATTTCATATATTTTTTTATGGAAGGGAAAATCGAGGATTTCTTTCTTGTATACGTATGTGTACATACACGCGTATTTAAGTTTCATCTCGAATGGAGAAAGACTCAAACTTTGCAATATGGAGCTCGATTTCAAAACTTTGTAATGTCTTAATTAAAAGAAGTCATTTTAGAATTTTTGAGTTTCTCAAACGATCCTCTTTTTGAAAACACGTGTTTTCTGATCGATATTGTTTTACTCTTGTATTTTAACAACTATGAGCAATTTGAAGTGGTAGATCTAAAAAAAATTGTATTATATCTTGTGTTACATAATATTGTTTTTTTTTTTTAATTTAGCCTACCTTAAATTTGACAATGGGTCCACACTGAATCTACTCAAATTATATATAGTTTTACAGTGAAATTACGTAAAATAAAAACATTTACATGTGCTTGGAATATATGAATTCATAATATAACCTACATGCTATATGTATCCCAATGGTGAAATTCATAGATAATATAAGCACTTGCTGTCAAATTGGCTAATTAACTACAACTTATGGATTTTTTATAGTTCTATTATGGGATTCTTGCTATTTGGCTTACAATATATAATTTTTTTGTTTAAATATGATAATAATTATCATAATTTTAAGAGCATGAAGCAATTAATGAATAATATTGTGATTCAGAGCTTTAATTCTAAAAGATAGTGTCAATTTTGATTGGGAAAAAATCAAAAGTAAG
>CAIGRR010020795.1:0-11244 GCA_903798365.1 Fraxinus sp. 1973-6204
TATGTAAACATTTCTTGATATAAATATGAATTTATCATTTTGTTCAATTCTTAATTTAATTTTTTAAAAAAAAAAAATTTGCTATAAATATGAAAAATTCTATATTTTTATAATTTTATTTATACAATTATACGGGTCAAACCGGAATAAACCGTGACCCGTGACCCGCATGGGCTCGACCCGGATGGGTCAGCGGGCGGGCCTGGGTTGTAGTCCAAAATTGTGGATCGACCCGTTATCGGCCCGTAACCCGTAGCGTGCGGGCTTTTTTTCACGCGAGCCGTTACCGGGCTCATATGTTAGCGGGCCAACACGACTCGGACCACCCGAATTGACACCTCTACCAGGGTGACACCATTCTTTGTCACTTTAGGGGCACCCCAACTTTGCTCAATCACTACATAAAGCCCTTTTCACCAATTGCAACGATCAAAACTTTAATCAGCAACAACATTGATAAACCAGAATACAAGCACTAATGTGGAAATGAAAATCAAAAAATTGACAAGAACAGTTGAATATCACTTTTTTAACAATGTCCTTGCATAAATATCATGAATAAATCTATGGAAATGAAATAAAAGTGTCCATATATATTCTTCAAACATCAATACAAAATTACAAAAGTTCATTAATAAGCTAATTGGAAACATGTATAAATAGATACCACTGCAAAATGATAAAATAAAATTAATCATTGGTGGAATGAGTAGCAGCAGGATCATTGAAATACCTTTCGGCCCATGGTGACTTTAACTGCTTCGGCGAGCTCTTCAACACTCTTAAGCATCAAAGCCTTGCCTCCACTTCAAATCTAACGTCTTTCGTTGCATAGTTCCTGCTCCAACCCAACCTACTACCAATATGCATAAAAAATATAAAAAAAAAAACACAATATTTGCTCTCATCAAATACCAATTTATTCAGTTCAAAATAAATAAAATAACGAATACATGGAAATGAAATCACCTATTGGCTGCTATTTCTTGCAACCCTATTCAGACAATGAGAAAACTGGATTTTTATTAAATCGAAATTGAACAATTACAATAAGAAAAATCAATTTTAAAGATTGTGTATTTATGGATTTTATAGAGTACATAGCTTTGGAGGCAAGATTTGCAGCAAAACGATACAAAATTGAAAACATTAAAAAAAAAAATACTCTCCTCACTGCGCGGAGATATATCCGCGCAGCGCGGACATAATCCGTGTCCGCGCTACACGGATCTTGTGTCCTCGCAGCGCGGACAGATGGTTTCCGTGCTGCGCGGAGTTCAACTTTTTTTCCTGATCTCTACACATTAAAACAATCTATGGTCTTTATTCTTTAACATTTCTTCCACTGACCAAGACCGTAGCTCCGAAAATTGAATCGATGTCATTTTTATCTCTGAAAATTCAAATATGCTTGTTGAATGTGGATTTGGTTGTTTCTGTGTTTAGATTAATAGACTTAATTAGCTCCCTATTCTTTATTGTCAATATCTGTAAATCAAAAATTATCAAATGAATATCTATTTTGTATCTGTAAATGGGCAACATATCCTTTGGAATTTTGGAATGAATTGGGTGTATTGTTGGAGAAAAAACTGTTGACTTCCAACATACACTTACACATACACAGAAATCAGAATTCCCTTTCGAGGGCGTTCCCCCAAAGCCCCCACGAGGGGCGTTGTTCCCTAGACCTGGTTTGAAGCGGCAAATCATTTGCACAACAATAATAAACAAATAAATAAATTATGAAAAAAAATTAAATTTTGGTACTTCGTTTGCACTTGAACCCTCTATCTCTCTCTCTCTCTCTCTCACACACACACACACAAACACAGTTAGTGTTTTCCTTTAATATTGGTTAATTGACATTTCATTTGGTTGTAAATGCTTAGCAAATATTAAGTTTTTGACCCACTTTAAACCTTTGTTTATTTATTTACTTTCTTGGAGAAAAAGAGAAAAGTAAATAAATAAACCAAAAGCCGTCCAAGGGAAATGGTTGGGTCATGACTCATGAGTAGCTCTAATTAAATTAGGCCACTTCCATTGGCCCAATTAAGTTATAGGTTTATGTCGATACAATCGTGGTGTCGATGTTTTACTTCAGTTATTGGTTGATGCCGATTGAATAATTAATGATTTAACATCATTGTCTGGGAGGTCATTTGACAACAATTTGCCTATAACAGTCATATTGAGAATGAGAATGAAAAATATAATCGTTATTGAGCTCACACAAGAAATAGAAAATTTAAATTTAAATATTGATGTAATGAATAACAGTCATATTTTTCATTTTAAGGAGAAAAAAATATGGCTCAAACAAGGCCTATATATATAAAAATCATCGGGTCGGTATTGTTTGGTTGGTTTCATTTATATTATGTGGAACGTATAGACGAACGTATAGACTCGTGATCATTGTCGTGAGTCTAGATAAATAACATATTAACATTACTTAAATTTTATTGTGAGAAAGTAACATTTTGACAGATAGAAACACTATGTATTAACATGTATAATCTATACGTATGCTCGATTAATAAATTAGTACATAATTATAGAGCATGTTTGGTAGAAATTAAAATCGGATTAAAATTGAAAAATTAGTAGTTATTGTTAACTTTTATTAAACGAGTGAGACCTAGTAACGACCATATTTTCAATTTTAATTAGATTTTAATTGTTACCAAATGGGCTCTAATAAAGTTCAATGAACAATGAGAATTTTTTTCAAAAATCAATGAGTAAGTAGCCATCATAGCAAAGTTCGGTGGTCATTCATTACNATATTTTTAATTTTAATTGTTATCAAATAGGCTCATACACTGCTTCGTACAAAATATACACATGGAAAGATAAAAAGGATTTCACCCTTCCCCAAAGAGTGAAGATTATGGTCATTCTTGTATTTGTAAAGGTCATCTTTAGCTGGCAGCATTTGATAATCAATCTTGCTAAATGTACACATTTCATTACACCTTGATTTATCGAATTTACACTTAGCACAATCTCACACTACCTTTCACATTTTACACATTTATTACAACTATCATCTATTTGACACATCATTCATATCATATGTAAAGGAAGTGGTAAAAAGAGGTGGTACAATGGCTTAACTCTTTGATAATTGATACTAACTTGTGCAAATTGCAACGTGTATAGGAAAATGCTACTTGTATGACTTGATTTACCAACTGATTAAAAGAATGTACAGGTGACAAGATCTCGGAGAAGGCTGAAATCCTTTTATCTCCTTTGAAAAAAAAAATTGATCCATGAAGATCGAACTAAAATTGTCCTAGGAAGGTCGAACTCGCACTACAACGACCTTTCTGAGCTCACAAAGCTGATCCGAGAAAGTTCTAAAGCAAGGGAATGATTCAATGTGTTAAGTTCAATGCTGTAATCGACATATTTGTGAACAAAATGGTCTTAATTGAACACTTGTAAAAAGTCAAGAACTTGGATGCAATTTTGTATAGATGAGTTAAGTTAGGGTTAGAGGTTAAAACAAGGAAAACGTTGCATCGAAATTTCGCTAGCTGCTCGCCTGACTCACACTCGAGCGTCAGAAACAGAAACATTATCGCCCACTTTTCGCCTCTCGCTCGAGCGACACATTGATGCGACTAAACGTAATTCACGATTTTGGAAAGTTTTACACGGCTCATACTACTCATTTACATCCAACTATAAATACAGATGCCCTTGCACGAAAATGGGTGGTTGCTTTATGGTGCTACAATTAAAAAACACTTTCATATCATTATTAGAGATATCCAAGAGGCAATTCATTGATTGATTCATCCACATCATTCTGTGATCCAGCAATTGAGTTTTAGGATAACATCAAGGTTCGTTAATCCAAAATACATGGCTTCCTTAACACTTTAAGGAAGGAATTTAAGTGCAAGAAGAATGGGAATAAGTGATTCCTGGGTATCCACTTGGAAGAGACGTGTGCAGAAGATCGTGAGACTGAGACAACATATCTTGGGAGAAGATTGTGAGTCTGTAAGTACAGCAGAACTTGGAAGCTACATGAGGTAGACCAGGAGGTCTAATGAGGTAATGGACAGTATCTACGGTAGCAGATTGCAAGGCTGGAATGAGCAGCAGATCTTGGAGTTGCAGGATTTACAACAACTAGTGGAACTAGTTTAGAATTCAACTCTAATCCACACTGTCTACAGTGGAGGTAACTAGCTTGATCTCGAAATTTTTACACAGTTGGGTTTCTCCGTCATCATACCTTGTATTTTTTTTTGCTTTCCAAATATTAGAACTACGAAAATTCAACTTAGAAAAATTGGACTTGTATGCTTAGTCATTTAGAAACTATTAAAAAGTGACTTATTACTTTTAATAAAATTATTCCACACGTAGGGTCAAATTAAAAACGGATAATTAATAATCATTCGGTAATTTAGTAGCCGTTAATTTGGTATTCCATAACTTTCAATTGGTATCAGAGCCTTAATTCGTTCCTTAACCCATTTTATCTAGATGATTAGTTCATTATATGTTCTGCCCCGTTTTGATGGCAGTAATTATGCCTATTGGAAGGTTAAAATGAGAGTTTTTTTTTTTTTTAAATATATGGATGAGCGTATATAGCTGAGTGTTGTGAATAGTTGGGTTGTACCTAGTTTTAATGTTAATAATGAAGTTATCCCCACTCCCACTCCCATTGCTATTTAGACTAGAAAAAATTTAGATGAGTGTAATTGGAATAACAAAGTCCTACATGCCTTATTTATGGTGGTATCCCCGAAAGAGCTTAGGAGAGTGTCTATGTGTGAGGTAGTCAAAGAAATTTGGGATATTTTACATACCACACATGAGGGAACTCAGGCTGTTAAGAACTCGAAATTTCAAATGCTGACCAATAGGTTCGAATAGATTAGAATGAGAGAAGATGAGACGTTTGATGCCTTCTATGCGAGCATAAACGACATAGTGAACTCTAGTTTCAACCTAGGAGAGAAAATTTTCGAGCCTAAGATAGTGCGTAAAATTCTTAGATGCTTACCCGAACATTTCAGGCCTAAAATCACGAAGATTGAAGAAAGCAAGGACATAGATTCCATTAAGGTAGAGGAATTAATTGGATCCCTCCAGACGTATGAGTTGACCTTAGATAAATCTGTTGGCGATAAATCTCTGGCCTTGAAATCCGTGAGAAACACCCGGACCGAATCTTTTAATTCTAATTCACCGGATGATGATGAGGAGTTAGCTTACTTGGCTAAAAAATTCCGAAAAAATGCTTAGGAAGAAAAATAACCCTCAAAAGAGACACAAAGGTGGCCCTAGTGAATCTAGAAGAAAATCTAAATATGTGAGGTACCATAATTGTCGAGGTTTTGGCCATATTAGGAGTGAGTGCCCTAGCAGTAGGAGAAATTCGAGTAAGGCTATAAATACTAATCTCACTAATGACGAGTCTAACTCGGACAATCGGAGTGAGAAATTCACTCGTGAGGAAAGCGGAAAATATATTACATTTACTACAAGAATTAAGAATGGATCTGACTAGGGAGTGAAAGAGAAGAGGTCTTAGATAATGATGAGGATTTTAATGAAGAGTATGAGAATGAGGAAGATATCCAAGATGCTTATGATAAGATGTATGAGGAGAGTTTTAAGATTCTTACTAAAAACAAAGCCTTGAGTGCGAAGAATAAGAAACTTGAATTGGAAAAAGAGAAATTAGTAGTGCACATCAAGGAATCTACCTCGATCCTGAGTGAAAAATAAGGAACTTGAATTGGAAAATGAGAAATTAGTAGCGCACATTAAGCAATCTACCTCGATCCTGAGTGAAGTGAAATCTATAAATTAGACTTTAGAGACTCGAGTTAAGAACTTCACCAGTGAGCTTGAGAAGTCCTTTGGGAGAGTCAGTGAGTCGACCACTGAGAAAGAGATCTTAGAAATCCAGGTTAAGAACCTTCTGAACGATCTAGAATATTCTTAGTCTCAACTGCTTGCCTTCTCTAGTGGTTCTAAAAAGTTAGACAACATTTTAAGAATGGGCAAGCCGGCTAGAAATAAGAGAGGTCTAAGTTTTAAGGAAAACATTACTAGTACTTCTAAGACCACATTTGTCACTACCACTGACCAACTCAAACATGTGCCTAACCCCAACCTTAAGAATAAGGGATATGTAGGACAGATGCCTACTAGACAGCGTAGGACCTGCCATATAGGAATAGATATCAACAATCTCATAACTTTGTTCCTAGGTTTATCCCTACATGTTTTCACTGTGGTAAGGTAGGACACATAAGACATATGTGTCATCATTTTCAGAACATAAATAGAAATCGAAACTTAAATAGAAATAAGAAACATGATTATGTTGGTCAGATTGAATTCCTTACTAATCAAATAAGTAAATTGACCAAGTTAATGACACAGATGATCGAAAAATATTCTTGTCACTAGGCAAGTTTGGGTGAAGAAAAGTGATTTGAAAAATTGTGAAATAGATCACAGTACTCTTAAATGTAAGAGTATTTGCATACCTACTAAGTATGTTTTTTTTTGTGTGCATGCTCATGTTTTATCGTTGTGTGACATTGATTTTTGCATGCATCACATCTATTTTTTTTTTCTAGGTAGAAACTCAAGCATATTTTATTATTATTATTTTTATTTTTATTTTTTTTAGTGTTTAACATTTTTGTGGTTGGTGCATTCATGTTTTAAAATAAAAACAACAAAAAAATTGGAAAATCGAAAAATAAAAAAAGGGGAAATGGAGATTTTTTACAACATGCCATAATATTCTTGACGTGTATGTTGTGATCATCTATGGGCAAAATTGATGAATTGTAACATAGTTTTCATTGATGACTTAGGTTATTTATGGAGTATTTAGTATATGTGTCTTCATGTACTATATGCATTACACACATTATGATATTGTTAGTGGAGCTCTACCACATGTGTGAGATTTGGGATGTCAGTCACATGTTAGTAAGGTGACTTTGAACATGAATTAACCTTTTTTATTATACATAAGCTTAAATTTATATATGCTATAAAAAGCTCAATATTTTATGTTCTTCTTTGAAGCCTATTTGACTTGAACAATTAAGTTTGCAGGGTTTCTCATAACCGGTACCTAGGGTCAACTGACTTGGGTTAATCGACCTAAAACTCGTTACATGGGTCATTTTAGTCATTTGATGGAGAAGAACATGCACTTAAGATGTGAAAAATAATATGAGCTTAAAAATGTTGAAAAATGTGAGAAATATGTATGCAAAAAGTCAGGGGGGAAAAAAGAAAATATTAATACAAAATGAGCTTCTATTTAAAGGTCATAATGCGCTTTAAATGGTTTAACTTTCATAAATATGGGAATACACTTATTGGTAGTGATGTTTAACATGTCATTTCTCACCAAATTAAGTTTTGGAGTCCTGCTTACAAATGATTAATGACACTTTACACACATAGGTCACTTATACAATTTACTCCATGATAACTTGGATTGAGTATGTGGGAAGGTTTACTGTACATTGATTATACTTATGCATGCTAATGACTGTATTTTGAGTGATTATATGTTACTATTAAAAGTTATTTTTTTATCCCTTTCGTCATTTGTGACAAAAAGATGGAGAGAGACGCAAGGGGTGAAAAGATTTAAATTTATGTCTGAGGGGTCGTTGGGGAGAGATATAGATACATTTGCCTACTGCATAAAAATATTAAGAGTTTGTAGTAAAGGGGAGAATTGACATTGCATTGCATTCCATATCATATGCATAGCTGTTTGAGTTTTTGATGTTTTGTGATGTTAATATTTCGGTTGGTGTTTTGATTGACATGACTGTTACATCTCAAACTAACATGCTTATTTGTGTTCATGAGTTTTTGATTTCTTGTATCATATGCTTTTACAATGGGTATTGAGTTTTTGATTTCAGGAAACGTGTTTACAAAGGAATGCAAAATGTAGAAGAACNCTTATTTGTGTTCATGAGTTTTTGATTTCTTGTATCATATGCTTTTACAATGGGTATTGAGTTTTTGATTTCAGGAAACGTGTTTACAAAGGAATGCAAAATGTAGAAGAACTTGAATAACTTGGATAGCATAGATTGGGTAGTTTGATTTATTTTATTTCCTCGACTTTATTTATATGGTTTTGTCACAAAATGTCAAAGTAGGAGGTTGTTAGGTCCAATGTTGTAATTGACATATTTGTGAACAAAAGGGTCTTAATTGAACACTTGTAAAAAGTTAAGGACTTTAATGCAATTTTGTATAGATGAGTTAGGTTAGGGTTAGAGATTGAAAACAAGGAAAACACGGCGTCGAAATTTCGTTAGCTGCTCGTCTGACTCACGCTCGAGCATAAAAACAGAAACATTATTGCCTGCTTTTCACTTCACTGTCGCTCGAGCGACAGCTCCCTCGCTCCAGTGACATATTTATGCGGCTAAACCTAGTTCGCGATTTTGGAGAGTTTTACACGGTCCATACTACTCATACAACTCCAACTATAAATACAGATGCCCTTGCACGAAAATGGGTGGTTGCTTTATGATGCTACAATTGAAAAACATTTTCATATCATTGTTAGAGAGATCCATAGGCAATTCATTGATTGATTTATCCACATCATTCTTGTGATCCGCAACTGAGTTTTGGGAAAACATCAAAGTTCGTTAATCCAAAACACAAGACTTCCTTAACAATTTAAGAAAGGGATTCAAGCGTAGAAAGAAGAACATTAATAAGTGATTTTTGAGTATCCACTTAAAAGAGACGTGTGCAGAAGATCGTGAGACTGAGACAGCATATCTTGAGAGAAGATTGTGAGTCTGTATGTATAGCAAAACTTGAAAGCTACAGGAGGTAGATCGAGAGGTCTAGTGGGGTAACTGGAGAGTATCTACGGTAGCATATCGCAAGGCTGGAATGAGCAGCAGATCTTGGAGTTGCAGGATTTACAATAGCTATTGGAACTAGTTTGGAATTGAATTGTAACCCACATTGTCTATAGTGGAGGTAACAGGCTTGGTCCCAAAATTTTTACCCAGTTGGATTTTTCCATCATTATACTGTATGTTATTTATTGCTTTCTAAATATTAGCATTGCGGTAATTCAATTTAGGGAAATTGGACGTGTATGCTTAATCATTTAGAAACTATTAAAAAGTGACTTCTTGTTTTTAATAAAATTATTCCGCACATAGGGTCAAAATTAAAAACGAATAATTAATAATCATTCGATAATTTAGTAGCCGTCATTTTGGTAATCCGTAACTTTCACACTGGACCAACTTTCCGATCTCCATTATTAGGTCAGAGACGGAAGGCTTCATCAAGGAATAGTTATCACCCTAATAGCTGAATAACTTCGAATAACGCGCAGTGTAAATTAATCATCCTATTAGAGGTGTTAAGCTCGGGGTTTAGTCTATGGGTAATGATCGCCCTAGCACATTATCATGAGCGACCAATCAGAATTGAGGGGAAGCACTTGACCGACTCAAGTTCCCATGCCACATTAAGCCCCGTTTGCCTCCATTATTTTGCACTGAATTATAATTTATTTCTCTTTTTTCTTATCAATCATATATTCTCCAATAAAATAACATTACACATAATTTTAAAAAAAAAAAAAAATCCTCCATTTTTTACCACACACTTTAAAAATAAGAAATCATTATTTCTCTCATTATAATGTGAAATAATGGGGTCAAACAGGCGCCAAGTGAATAGGATGGTATCAACCCTCAGAGACCTTATTTCATTTCAGCGACAAATGCATGCAATTTAATCCATCCTCTCCAGATAAATATTCTTTTAAGTCAGCTATATTCTAACTCGCATCAAACAATCTTTTGACCTCTACACACCATATTATTTCATCAGTCAACCAGATTATTTGCTCTCTTTATTTCTACAAGGAAAATGGGCTTGAAAATCCGCAAAATTAATCAAGATAAGGGTTACGATTAAAGTAAGAGCTAGAAAGTCTGATATTACAGAATAAGAGGGTGCTTGGTGTAGATTAAAATTAAATTTTAAGTGAATTGTGATATAAGTTTTTGAAATGTGTTGTTGAAAAGATGTAAGACCCATGAAAGTTGTTGTTGATATTGATTGTTTGACTTTGACTTGGATTAAAATCAAAATCAAATTTTAATCCGATCCAAACATGCCCTAAGTTTCCATCGCGCCCGTTAAAGTTATAATTTATTTTTCTCTTTTATTTTCAATCACAGATTTTCTAATAAAATAATATTACAAATAAATTGAATTTTTTTTTTCTTTTATAACCATTTATTTCTCAGGAAACACTATTTAAAAAATTATAATACCAAATAATCGAGGCCAAACGGTGGCTAAAAGAGACAATTTTGAGTTCAAAATCAAGTCGTCCGTACATTAAAATCTACTATTAATATAGTCAATCATGCTACAAGTAATGGGCCCATGCGGAGCAGCCTCCCTGCCTATAACTACAAGGCCACATGCCATGTACAACCACACGTCATGCTATAAGTACAGGGCCCAGCCTGTGTGGATTTTAAAAAAAAAAAAATCAAACTGTTCAATTATGTATGGCACGTGTCCCTTCTATTTTTAAGTCTGTCGTTGAATCTGTTCATGTAGCATGATTGATGCAATTAATTTTCAGTAAAATCGATCAATGAACATAGGACAATCAGCCCCACAGAAGCACACTGGCTATGTACGAATTAGGATGTCAATCAAGCTACATGAACAGACTCAAAAACAGAAGGGACACGTATCCAACATAATTGGACAGTTTGAAAAAAAAAATACACATACACTGTCAAGTCAGTCTGTTTGTACTATATCTGTTTTTTAGTCTGGACAAGTGGCTTTATTCTAATTGCTTTCACACTAAAGCTACCGAACAATTAGTAAAGAAATTAAGGTACAAATATCTCGTAACCCAACTCCTCGACAAAAAAAATGTTTCATTTTCAATGACTTTCCAATTAAAAGGTAACATGATAATTTTTTCTAAGTGGGGGTGTGTTACCAAATTCCACGTAATAGAGGACTTAAAGAGGGTAACAAATAATGTTAAACATAAGATTTCCAATAAAATAGTTAGATATGATATTAAATTAGATAAATATTGTAACTCGTAAGTTAGAAAGAAACAATGTTAAAGACCTTCTTTACCTCTCTAACAAATCAGTCGTGTTACGTATTGATAAGAATGTAAAATGCATA
>CAIGRR010020798.1:0-14009 GCA_903798365.1 Fraxinus sp. 1973-6204
TATGCAACTCACCACTTCTCTTATCCTCTTTTCAGCCTTAATTTCTATCTCCTTACTCCTAATGGAATCTATGACAATCTCGAGGGTTAAAGTGTCTCTACCATACTTAATTGAATTCTTAACCTCTATATGAATCATGCATAGAATGAAGCAAAATAATCTCATTATACATTTCAGACACTTTCTCTCACAATTAGCGATATCTTGAACAATTTGTTGAAAATAGCCAGATTGTCATCAAGATCTTTTGAATGACTCATTTTAAAATTGAAAAACATTTCAAGCAAGTACAACTTATTAAGAGTCGACTTAAACAAATATAAATCCTCCAACTTTCGCTAAAGTTCTTTTGTACAATCAAGTTTTTCAATTTTTCTCAAAACAGTATCAGATAGGTGTAAAATAATTGAAGTGTAAACAAGTTTATCATATTCTTCTTTTTGTGCTTCTGTTAAATTTATTGAAAATTTGTCATCTATGACTTTTGAAACTTTTTGTTGAACAAAAATCCACTTCATCTTTTGTTGCCAAATTAAAAAAATCATCTTTCCTATTGAAAATTCCAATTTCGAAATTGACGACATTTTGAAAAAAAAAAAAAACAGAATGACCAAAAGTGCACAAATAGGTCACATAAAATAATCATAATGTTGCAAACAGTATACACTATTCTAGATTTCTAGGGTTTCGTTAGATTTTCAATCTTAGATAAAGATAATGTTCAAACAGGTCAAGTCTTGGTATTCTAATAGAATGATCAATGCAATAAGAAGGTATGTCAACAAAAAAAAATTCAACTTTTCACGCAATGCCGTCTCACACAGTGATTAAACAACAGTTAAAGCACAAAAACAATTACCAACTTCCAGTCAAAGTTCAAATATGGCAGATGATTCCTAAACTTCTAGCATAAACAATGTTACCCACACGGTAACCTCAATTCTAATGTCACATCCACACGATAATGCGCAAATGTTGAAATTTAAATTGAGATAAGCCAAATTAGCAGAGCGGACCAATCTGAGTCCGTAAATACTGAGATATGCGAATTTATCACTTTAGGGCCACCACTATTCGGCCTAAAGTCTCTAACAATTGTAGTAACCAATCGAGCAAAAGTCAAATTTCGAACGCACAAGAGCAAAATCTTCCAGATTTCACTATATAACTTGAAACAGAAAACTAACACCAAATCGTTCACGTTAGAAAAATTTTGCCTGAAGAAAAAAGACCACACGCGCGGTCGCTCTCGGCCGCCGTCGCGCCACATCCCTAGGACCGCCCCCACCTACACGTCTCAAGTTCATTCACCATTTCACTAATGGACCTTTGGATTGCTCGAAAATTGAGCTTACATGTCTGGTTTTTTACAAGAAAATTTGGGCAGATTTTTTATCTGGTTTCTGCTCCAATTCTGTCGGTTTTTAGATTTGTTTTTGGTCGAAATCCACCACCAACATGGCTCTGATACCAAATGTAGCGGAATTGATCTTTCATTGGTGGTTTCAGGCTTAATTTAAACTTACCAATCTATATATCAAACAATCAATCGAAACTCTAACCCACAACTTGTATTCACTTATGATTGCTTTCTTTCTTTCTCACCCACAAAGGGACAAGGTTATAGTAGTGATTTGCAAGCCATAAAGGCAAAAAGAAAAACAATAGAGGCAAAATGCACGAAGCAGGAGGGCAAGTAGCAGCCACGATTATTCTCTTAAAAGCACAAAACACCTACGGTTGGCAATGGTATAAAGTGGATATATATAATATAGGTTATATCATCAATTGGGTCAAGTACAAGATAATGGACCAAGACACAAGAAAGTCATCCTATAAGTGATTTTGAGTCAATGCAACAGTAACAAATTAAGTTGCTAGTAATAGCCTACGTTGATTTCGGGTCAAGGTAGTTCACTGGATATGCCTTTTGATCCCGGTTCGAGTCCAGCTCGTGACAAGGCCTAGGACTAAAGGTATTGAAACGAAAGCTGATATCTTTACCTCACCATCACCAACTGGATTTACCTTTTACATAATAAGTATCATGTAGAGCAATGCCTAGCCCAGAATTTGCCAAAACTATTCCAGTGAGCCTTTCTTCCACTTCTTTTTCGAAAATGAGAAAGATCTGGAGAGACTTTATACAATGGTCCTTGNCTAGGACTAAAGGTATTGAAACGAAAGCTGATATCTTTACCTCACCATCACCAACTGGATTTACCTTTTACATAATAAGTATCATGTAGAGCAATGCCTAGCCCAGAATTTGCCAAAACTATTCCAGTGAGCCTTTCTTCCACTTCTTTTTCGAAAATGAGAAAGATCTGGAGAGACTTTATACAATGGTCCTTGGTCTTTGTTGCGCTGAACGATACAGCTTCGTTAATCTTATAATAAAAAAGAGTTGCCTAGCATCCATTCGACCACGTTATGGTGCTTTGAAAGGCCATCCGTCCAGATTAAAGTATGTCTAGAGCATGCCTCCTTCGTGAATTTCATCATAACAAAGAGAACCCAGTACAAAGATAGATCCATTCGCTGAGCTCGAGAGAGCGTTTTGAACAATAACAAGAATTTCCCATTTCAAATAGGATATTTGTCCGTCGCTACGCTGTTCCCAAGGACTAGCAAAATCGAAATAGCGAAATTCTTGGGTCATCTCAATGGGGCACATGTGGGAACATCTCTACTGACGAACCATTTCAATAGTACGGGTGCTGCCGTGAGAGCTACCAAAGAACCACAAGTTTTATGGAGATATCTATTCTTAGAGGAAGCGATCTTTAGAGGCATGCACCGGCGTCCGGTGCCTTGTATTGATAAATGTTTCACTTAACGGTCGAGGCCTATGAAATATAATCCAAACTATTTAACATCTTTGTTCGGGATTTATTGAGTATCAAAACCCAACATAGGAGATATCAAAAGTACTAAAAAATGCATTCTCACAATAGCCTAAATCTTGCTTTTCCTTAATATTTACTAGCTTCTCGGTACATTCTTTATTGTGGGTGAAAATTAGATACATAAGGAAGAAAAATAATTCATAATCTAACAAACATGGGTGCAAAGGTAATGTAGGGAGAAAGTAGTGAAAAAAAATTAAACAAGAAACAACCCTACTTGGCACAACCCTACTTGGCTACTCCACATAGGGAAAAAGTGAAAAAAATAAAAATAAAAAATTAGTAAACCAAAAAAATTCAAAATATATCTTTGAGGTCAGCTGACCCCACATGATCACATCTAGATCCGTCCATGCTTGGTTAGGGATAGCGAAAAAAATTATCAAACTCGATACGTGCCGGGTCTCGTCCCAAACGGGACAGTGATTATCCACTTAATTAAATATTCGGGTCGGGGCCTGCCCCATTTAATTTAATTTTTTTTTAAGAATTCAATACTTTAAATGAAAAATTCCATGAAATTGCATTAGTTCTAATAGAAAATGGTAAATAAGATTATCTAAAAAATATGACAAACAATAAAAATCTTAGTTTACTAAATATATTTGAATAACTTAACTTTTAAAATAAAAAAAAATGTATTATTGTCTCACTTGATGAATGGGGGCAATAAAATAAATTATCGAAAACTTAAAAAAAAATAATTTAAACGAATAGTAAATGGGGCAAAGGCCCTACCCCGTCCCATCTTAAACGAGTGACGGGGCTGAAAATTACCCGGCGGAGCGAAAGGCGGGGTAGGTTGTTTTGATCTCGATCCACATCGTTGTCATCCCTAACTTGGTTCTATAGAAAAACACATTACATGTCAACTATATATAATTTGCTGAAACAGGACGAAATTTTCTTGTTGAGAACTCGGTTTATTTTTACAAGCGACTCAAAATCTATGAAAATGAAGTCACAAGAATCGTGCACGTGCACGTATTCTTTACATAATATAGAATATATCAATGAAGTATGATGACAGTTTACAAGGATATATTTTTACATGGTAATCAACTAGATAATATATATGCAAAAATTTTGACATATTATCAGTTTCGAAGTTCAGTTTGTCTTCATTTAGTCCTTCTCCTTAGGTACACAAGAAATGATTGATCAAATTCTTGTCTAGCTTGTACTCGTAATTTATCGAAGAATAACATAATTTGGTTGAGATTTTATTTAAGTCGGTATGTTTTCTTTTTTAGATATTTACACAAAATACATTTTTATGAACGAAACGATTATCGCCTTTCTAAAGAAGAAATTGATAACTTTTCAATCAATGTGTATGTTTGGTATGATGTGTTGAAACCGCACGTTATAATATAGTAATATTTTAACCTATTTTTTTAAAATCATATTGTATTGTCTAGTTTAATTTATTGAACATACCACGAATATTTGCAATCGAGGACTCCAAAAATTAGTATCTTCAAGGGAAAATAAGTTTGTATGATTTCATTTTTAAACAAATTCTTTAAAATGATTGGATGAAAGGGTAACCTTCTCATTTATATCATTCATAGAGACAATTTTGATCTAAATTTCAATTCTTCGCATCTATATAAAACACAAAAGAGATAAGCTTTTACGCGACTCTACCACTCAATTAATTCTTTTCTATTGTATCTCTATGTCACAACTATTATTCTTTTTCGATTATGTGAATTCAATTATTATTTAAAGAAAATCCCTCTTTTTTGTCTACAATGTCTCTGTCATTTACTCTAGTAACATTAAATCAATGTTAGGAATTTAGACTTGCTACCTAGGTTCTCTGTTTGTTTCGAATTAAAATTAGATTTTAATTTAGTCAAAGTCAAACAATCAATATTAACCATATTTTTTATGGGACAACTTTTCTACCACATATTTCAAAAACTTCTATCACAATTGTCATATACTCCCCAATAACATTCTGTTATATAAGAAACTTGATAAATATTAGATTTAACGCTATTTCATTCTCTCTAGTCAAAGCCATGGCCGGGAGCAGTGCAATTTCTCTCTGCCGTTGCTAAGAGGTAAACAAAACCTTCGATCATTTTCGAGAAAAATTCACTCTAAATCTATACGCTTATCCTTTCGACCACTTATTGACCTTCGATCAATGAATTGGGGATGAGGTGTACGAGTCACACAGGGATGTTAGGCCATCCCTTGTCGTATTGAGGTGTATCCCTAGAGGCAAATTTTCTACTATATTTATTATGTCACTTTAATAATTCTACAATGTATAAAGAAACTTTTGGGAGTTTTTCTAAGCGCTCGCATAGAAGATCATGTAATAGTGAGAGTGAACGGGATATGACTACTTATTTGCAAATTGCTCATCAAGTGAGATTAGAACAATCTTCTTATTGTACCATCAAAATACGTCCTCCAAAGTACATCATAATCATCCACTCTACAACGTTACACAAAATCTCCTCTTTGCAGTGCTTTTTAATAGAAGGTGGCTATTGTGTATACGATGGTAAAGTCCTATTACAATAAGACCTTGTTTTATTGCAACGAATTCCATAGAAAATGTTACATCTGAAGAAAATGAATTCCACTTTGACCGTTTGATTGCAACGTGGAAATGAAAATCGAATTCTAAAGTACAATCACTTTAAGCTGTATTTTCATGAAAAACGAATTCCTATGAGTTTGGTGAGTTTTTATTTTCCAACTAATATGAAATTATAATTATTTTCCACATTTACCTTTCAAACGGACCTTAAAAAATCCTATTATAGGTAGGATTGTCCTACATCACCTTGACTATGCAATTTTCATTGTTGACGTGAGACAAGCTCTACAGCAAACTGAACTTCAATAATTCAATCAAGAAACAAGGAAAACAGAAACATCAATGCTCATAAACTTCAATAATTCAATCAAGAATTAAGAAAGGGGGAAAACAAAAAAGAATCAATGCTCATAAACTTCAATAATTCAATCAAGAAACAGGGAAAACATGTAAGAATTAATGCTAGATCGATCAAAACTGATCATCATCCAAAAAGACTAATGAACGGTTAATTTTTACATCAGACAACATTCAAACTTGAAATCTAACTCTGTCAAGTATATGATATGATATGATATTATCTTGTCGTGTCTAGTACTCTAAATTCATAACGGCATCGTCAAAATCCTCGCGTGGGAGTTGAACATACGAAGAAACTGAAGCATGAATCAAAACTTTATCTCTTAGCCCGTTCAGTATATCCCCAAATGCTTGGAGTTCACGCAACTTCATTTTTTCCAAGTTTTCATTCTCCCACCAAAACTCGCTCGTTGCATCGTTATTTTTACTCTTTTCTTCAACCACTGGATTGTTGGCATCATCAAGAAACTGGCATCGATTCAAAACGGATTCCACAGAGGGTTCGCCAAAAGTGAAAAACTTGTTACCCGGAGATTGGATGAGAATTGCTACATCTGCGCCACACAATAGACTCGTTTCCGCAGCCTTCTTGAAAAGACCCTTCCGCCTCTTGGAGAAAGCTACTTGTAAACTTGTTTTCTTGTCGATCTTTTGGATATCCATTTTTCGTTTACCCTTTGTTTTCTTCTCCAGAATGTTGTTAGACATTGTCATGGCTGAAAAGGGAGACAATTTTTTATTGTTACTTCGAAGACAAAAGAGAGTTCATTCGAGAGTTATATATAGAATTCGCGGGGAGGAGAGACGTAGTTTAATCTAGAAATTTTTAACGGTAATAATGCATAATGCTTCAGTGCTAGTTTTGAAAGTGTTAAAACAGTATTTATTTAGATGTAATAAAGCTTATAGCTTGTTTGATAGGGATTAAAATTAGATTAAAATTGAAAAATTAGTCGTTATTGTTAACTTTTATTAGACGGGTGGGACTCACTAACAGCCATATTTTCAATTTTAATTGAAATTTAATTGTTACCAAACAGACTCTTAATTACAACTTTAGAAAAAAAAAAAAAAATTAAATTAAGCTGACAACCATTATTTCAAAACTCTTTATTCTACATACTTGTTTTCAATCTCATTTTCATACAATTAAATATTCTGCACGGAAATCCAAAACTTTTCCATACTTTTTAACCATATATACTCCAAAAATTTACTATTCAAATATTTGTTTTCGCCAAATAATTGCCATCAAACAGGGGTTTAATTATAGACTCAAATATAAGGTAGTCGTTAGTGACTTTACTATTTTCTCCTATAATACTAATAAGTAACTAAGAATTGTACGTGCAATCTTTGCATTGTTAAAGAGAGCGATCATGTAAACTTACTATTTCTATCGATCAACATGTTTGGGTGTGCTTAATGGATGGGATTAAATATTCCTTTTCAACTCTATTATTCCCATTTACTTATTAATTTATTTTTGTACTGTTATTTCTATTTTAAAAATGATTTAAATTATTAAAATAAAACAAAAATTAAGACACCAGACTTGGAACATTTAAACATCTCTAGGTGAACTACAACTAACGTTAATTGTTTGAACGTGCCATGAATATTTGTAATAGGGAACTCCAAAAGTAGTCTCTTCAAGGGAAAAAAAAAACATTGGTTTGATTTCATTTTCATTGAGGTGATATTTCTATCAATTATGGACTGATTATTACTTGTAACTTGATTTTATTTAGTCATTTTAAAATAAATTCCTTAAAATGATTGGATGTGAGGCGATAGGTAACCTTCCTATTTATATCATTCATAGCATCAATTTTGATCTAAAATTTCAATTCTTCCCCTTTTTATAAAACACAAAATAGGCACGACTCTACAACTCGATTAACTCTTTTGTACTACATCTCTATGTCATTAACACTAATCTTTTTTGATTAAGAATCGAACAATCTTTCTCATATCATGTAAATCCAATATTTATTTAAGGAAAATCTCTCCTTTTGTCAATATTATCTTTGTCATTTAATCTAGTAACATTAAATCAATTTTAGAATTTTGACCTATCACCTTGGTTTTAATTGGTCGTTTTCAAACGAATATCCTAAAATGGTCCCATGGAAGAATGATAGTGTAGCTTCATGCCTTTCATCTATACCACACATTTCGTGAGGCTTTGATTTGAGATTTCAATTATTACTACTTTACCAAAAAGTAATGCTATTTAACACTACTGATATTTAACATTAGTGTAAACGATATCATTAGATACATTAAATTACAGATTCCATTAAATGAATCACATAATATCATCTTTAATCGAATCTATTACATATTGCCACATAGACTGATGCTTTAACACAACTGGTACTAGATAATATTATTCTTTACCAAAACATGTAGAATTTTGTATTTGCACGAGTCAACCTCGCAATTATTTATTTCCCACTATCTCCCTTTTTTAGTTTTTCATGGNCGCAATTATTTATTTCCCACTATCTCCCTTTTTTAGTTTTTCATGGCCACAAATCTTTTCAGATAAGAAATAAAGTAGTATTCTTGATTGTGTAACATGAATCCAATTATTATTTAGAAAAATCCCATTTTGCTCTCAACAATGTCTTTAATTATCATTTACTCCCCAATAACATTCCATTAGATAAATAGGAAACTTGATAAGCATTAGATTAATTTATCCTAAGTGAACTTGACTATCTTTAAAGATATTTCATTTTCTCTCATCAAAGCCATGGGGAGCAGTTCAATTCTCTCAGCTGTTGCCAAGAGGTAAGCATAAATACAAGCCTTCGATCATTTTCGATCTATACACTTATCATTGATCATTGAATTAGGGCCGGATGATGTATTTGTGTCACGCGGGGATATTAGGCCTTCCCTTATCGTTTTGAGGCAAATTTTCTACGATGTATAAAGAAACTTTTGGGGTTCTTATCTAAGCGACACAAACTAAGAGACTACACGATCGTGTAATACTGAGAGTGAATTGACTATAACTATGTGTGTTTGCTTTACGTTTTTCTATTTATTTTTTTATTATTTGATTGCTCTCCTAGGTAAGATTTGGGTTTAATTGGACCCAAATATTCCCTTACATGGCAGATTGGAAGGCAAAGTAGCCCTAATTACAGGTGGAGCAGGGGGGCTTGGATCCGTTACAGCAGACTTATTTTGTCAACATGGTGCTAAAGTCTTGATTGCTGACATCAAAGATGATCAGAGCCATACGATCTGCAAAAACATATCTACGTCAAATGCTTCTTTCATCCACTGTGATGTTACAAATGAATCAGACGTCCAAAACGCTGTTAACACTGCGGTTTCAATGCACGGAAAACTTGATATCATGTTCAACAATGCAGGAATCATGGATGACCAAAAACCCGATATTTTAAATAATGAACGAGCTGATTTTGACAACATTCTTCGCGTAAATGTCACGGGTGCCTTTTTGGGCACTAAACATGCTGCCCGGGTCATGAAACCGGTCAGCCAAGGGAGCATAATCAACACAGCTAGTGTTTGTTCAGTTATCGGAGGCGTTGCTACTCATGCTTATACATGTTCCAAGCATGCACTGGTGGGACTTACCAGGTGTTAGAAGATATTTGAAGTCATTTTTTTTTATTTTTTTTGTAATTGGGCCGAGCTTATTCTCATATTTGAAGTCTTTTTTACACTTCATTGAATAATATATTGCATCTCTTTGATCGACAGGAACACTGCGACTGAGTTAGGACAATATGGAATTCGAGTTAATTGTGTGTCACCATATGCATTTCCTTCATATCAATCGAGGACATTGTTAGGGCTAAAAGGGAATGAATGGCTGGATGATAAGTATTCAAATTTGAGAGCTGAGGATGTGGCTCAATGTGTTGTATATTTAGCAAGTGATGAATCTAAGTATGTGAATGGGCATAATTTGATGATTGATGGAGGTTTTACAATTGTAAATTCAAGTCTTACCATGTTTTCTTAGTAAAACTTCATGTACTTTTGATCGATTTTGTATTTGTTTGTTACTATGCATTTGATAGTTATTAAGACTAGACGAGAGTTTATAGTCTAATCAAGTGTATGAAAGATGCCTTTACAATATAATTGGTACATTGATATCAATGACCATATAAGACAAGTCATAAAATTTATTTCACATATATTAGAGGTGTTCTAATGTGTCAGACCTGTCTAAGCTCGACGCAGCAAAAGCTTGATATAAGGACTGTGTCTTGGGTTGGCTCTACCCACATCGAGTTTATTTGTGAAAGAACTAGCTAGCACTAATCGATAATTAAGTTTGTATGCTCATGACAATCTGATTTATATCTCTAATATAAATTCTTTAATCACGAGAACTAAGTGAAACTCAATAGTATTAAAAGATATGAAAATTTCAAAAAAGGTAAGGTCAGTTTTGCAAAAACTCAAAATTTGTTTTGTCTAATATTTTTTAAAATACTTTTCAAAAACAAGGTTAAACTTATAATATAAAACTCAAAACATATTTTTGATGTGTGTAGTATTTACAGTGAAAATGCCGAAACACTCAAACATATGGAAAATAAGAATTTAAATAAAATTTTAAAATTAAAAATTCTGAAAAACTAAAATTCTTGAATAAATAAATTGTAAAATTGTATAAAGAAAATTCTAAAAGAATAAATTCTAAAAAATAAAAAATTATTTAAAAAAATAGTTTAAACTCTTATTGGTTATTTAAAAATATATTTAAATGAACATAAAAAAAATTCTCAATCCATATCATTAATTTTTATATTTTTATTTCATATATTTTGCTAACTTAATTGAGAAAAAATATTGTAAGATTCGCCAAGTTTAAAATGCATATATTACTTGATAAAGTATGGACATAATATTATTCTATTTTATTAAAAAATCAAGTTTTATGTAATAAAATGTTATAAAATAATTTCTCAAAATATAAAAATATACGTATTTTCCAATTTTCTATTTTGAAAAATAGATTTTTAAAGTGTCAAAGCAAATGCATTTTTAGTAATATTAGAATAAACCTTCAAAATAGAAAACTGAAAATAGACTCAAAAGAAACATAAACCAAATGGGTCTTGAGTTTTCGTGACATCTTCGGTAAATATATTTTTTTTGCCAAATTTTGCTATTTCTGCATTCATTTATGATAACTTTGTTGACAATGTGATGTGTTGGTAAAAAACTTTTGGTTATAAAAATAACTTTTTGTTAGCATATGATTCTTTGTACCTAATATTTTCATAAAAAATAATGTTATGGATACATAATTTATGTACAATGGTATGTACAACAAGAATAATTCTTTCACCAATTTACGTGTCCTTTGTCATTATGTTAGTTTTTATCGTTGCTCGTAAAAAATAGCAAGAAAAACCTAAAATATCAATTTGTAGTAGAAAACATGTTTATAGCTAATTTTTTCAAAATTTATTTTCCTTGAGAATATTTTATTTTCTTTTATGTCCTAAACTATTCATATTCCAAAAGAAAAGAAAGAGTTTAATTCACCCGTTTGTTTCAATTCTTTTAACATCTGATGAAGAATTTTTTGATTATTGAGGCTAATTGATCGGTTTGCTTACACCGACCCAGAAACAATTAAAAAGAACACTTCAACAAGAAAACAGCAGAAATTCTTGAAAATTTGTCACCAAACAAAGATTCTTGAACTTTTCCGCAATAGCTTCAAGATCTTTCAGCGGTTCATTAAATCAGATGCTGGAAAATTAAGCTTCGATCTGTGAGTTCTTTCTTTAACCCATTTTTTTTTTTTTTTCCTTTTAATTTCTCCATTTGGGTTCCAAGAAAAATATACAGAAAATGAAAGAAGAATACCTAATTTTAATATTTAAAGGTTGGTATTAACTTGCTGAAATTGTTCTGTATGCTGTTTTTTATTTCAAGATTTTCTGCCATAAAAAGAATTAGAGAGTGAAGGGTTTCATATTTTGCATTATTTTTCTATTTAAGACTTTGGGACTTTTAGGAGTAGAAATTAAGCATTTATTTGTTTTTATTGCTTTATGAATTTAATTTGTCATTGATAAAGAACAGCAAAAATAGCGCAAGTGCTTTGTATTTTAGACACATACGCAATGAATATTAGGAAATTTCTTATTTAGTCTCTGGTTTATGAAATATGTAATGTGCATTTTGTGCTCATTCATTTATTATTTTTTTAGCAGGTTTTTGAGCCTGGCATAGTAATAATGTCGAGGGGAATGCTTCTCATTGTTCTTATGCTGATACTGATTATAACATCTCAATTTGAATGGAGGCAACAGCTTGGGGGCGACGCATATACGAGTTCAAGGGAGTCTCAGAAGCAGCCACAAATTTCTAAAAGAGAAGAAGTTGTCAAAGAGAAGGTAATGGCAGCTATCTTCCGTTCTTTTACCATCGAATTCATTCATCTAGAAGTTATTTGCACTTGAACCATACTATTTTCTTACTTGATTATGTATATGTTTTGTGAGTAAGTAAAATTGAATTTTTTTGGCACATAGGATATGAGATGACTTGAAGTTGTTTTAGATTCATCTAACATTTGAAGTAGTTGTCCCTCGGCCATCAATCTCTCATCTCTTGACGTTTAAAATAAATAAATTAAATCCCATAATACATGTATGTATTTGATGAGAGTTTCTGGGGTAGGTGCTTCCATGGTTCGCGAGAAGGAAAAGGACTTATTATAACCAAACGCCTACTGTACTTTACTTGCAGACTATATTGGTTATGTTTCAGAAGGCAAGTCTTAAATTTGCATTAAGTGCTGATAAATTTGGCGATGTTAAAATTAATGTGTTAAACCACTCTGGTACCATGCATTACTCACTTTTTCTTTTAATATTTTTTTTATTGCAAAATATAAGGAACTTCTTTTTAGAACATCTGCTTCTTTTCAAGATGTTATCTTCATGTTAATTTTTTTTATTCCTTGGTATTCAATGTAACCAATGGGGTAGAGAATTCTTCTGAGGACAAAGATTGAGTATCTAAACTAATAAGGTGCCTTCTTCGAATCCACTTTATGATAAAAGATGCTCTATATAGATAGCTGTAATATTCTAAGCTATAATTCCATTGATGCTCCTTTCCTAATGTATTGACATTCCCTACAAGGAGCCCTCCTCCTGGTACTAGAAATATCTTATGCATGAGCATTTGTTAACATTTGGTTGATCCTTAAATGTTGATCATATTTTTGAACTGTTCCATAATATTGCAGTAAGATTTAGGATACATGCTAAGTGTGGTGGTTTAAGGATGAGTAACATAAGAAACAGGAACGCTCTTGATTGACATAAAACAGCTTAGAAAAATTGCAATAAATGTATCTTTGTATTAATGCTTCAGAACTATCAAGAAGTATAAAGGGTAAGGCCTCTGTGTTTAGTGAGCCACTCACATGCTAGTTCACTTTAAACATAGGAAGCAGAGTAGCAGGTTCGCCCGACTTTAGAGAGTAAAAAGAATTGAACTGGGTTTTGTACAATAATATATTCTTTGTTCTCAGCCCCAAGGCTTTACATGGTTGTGAAGGGTTTGATTGAATTGGATCTTCTATTTGATATATAGGAGTGGCATTGTGGCAGAATCCAATCCCAAACTTATTGGAATATATGACTTGGCTTGTTGTTTGTTGTAATCAGTTAGTGTTTGTTAGCAATTGACACATTCACCAATCAACATTCCTCTTGTATTACACCTTCCATTTATAGATTAGTTGCAATAAATACAGTTTTGTACAAATGAAATAGTGTTGAATAATGATGCTTGCATATTGGGCAAAACTGTCCTTTTGGGACAAGAGTAGCATGGTTTGCCGCTATTTAATGACATGATAGAGGCATAACTGAATATCTCGTCTCCCCAGCGATTACTGCAATCATTATTGGCTTTAGGGTGTGTTTGAGCCACATTATTTTGGAAGAATGTATTCTGGAATAGTAGATTGATGGAGAACGTATGGTTAAAAAAGAAGAAAAATTTATTGATGTGATGAAAAATATTATTTTATTGAAAAATATGTGGTTGAAAATGAGTAAAAGAATAAAAATGAAAATTTTAATATGTACCAAACAAAGGTTAAATGTGATTTCAATTTGTCCATGTGCATAGCTCTCAAGAGC
>CAIGRR010020913.1:0-18803 GCA_903798365.1 Fraxinus sp. 1973-6204
TAGCAAGTTTACAATATTTAATTTGTTTAATTTTTTCTTTGCTTCCAAGTATTAACATATTAGATCATCAATAAATCACCATGTAAGCGTAACACGTGTGTTGCACATTCAAGTAAGTCGTTATGTTTGTAAAGATAAAACATACATATAATGTGTTAATTCAAAAACTCCTTACCGTTGGGATCAAGGATGAGAAAAATAAATTTATTTTCAAAAATGTCCAGTTCTGACAATTCGACAAATCATCCAATTTGCTTAAGATCTCGAGATTTTCAATCGCTCTTTTGAATGAGAATGAATAGTATATGAATGACGGTTCTTAAGCAAGGGAGCTAAAGGCCATGACCAAAATGCTCCTTTTTAAAGCTCAAAGTTACCGACTAAAGATCAAGGACCTCCACTGATATTTCCCATTTAAATCAATCAAAATCTATGCACCAGTCTCGGCATGTATCATCATAATCATCATCATTGCTCTTGTTCTATCTCTCTCTCCATTTCCATATTTTCTGACTTTCTTCTGAAATCCCATCCCACCTTCCAAATCACCATTTTTCTGCATATATACGTATATATATACAATTACACACAATCCCATAGGATGCAAATTCATTATTAGAATTCAGTATCGGGTTTTGTTTTTGTTTAATTCTCTCTGAAGTCTTCATATTTGACAACTCGATCGAAGATCCGCTGTTGTTTATTATAATCCATGTATATACAATATTCTAGTTTCGGGTTGGAAATTTAGAAAAAACAAAGTCAAAGGCTCGAGGGTTTTCTGAATTTTGGTTTTTGAGGAATGCTATATTTGAAGCAACCGATTGGGGTGATGATGGGGTTTAGGAATTTGAGACAAAAGTAAACAATTTTACATTTAAATTGAATGCCGGTGTGATTGATTCCCGAGCCAGAGGCTCGGGGATCGGAGAACCACCGCCAATGGATGACGTGCCGATGAATGTGGAGCAGCAATTGCAGGAAGTACAACCGGATTCTCCTCCACCACCGCCTCATGGGGGATTTATGAAGAAATTCAGACTCTATGAAACTCGATCGGTATAGTGTTTAAAGTCGTTTGCAACTTTTAGGCGTTTTATTGATTTAAAAATGCAATCTTTGATTCTTGTACTGTTTCCGGAATTCAAAATGTGGTGTTTTAAGGCTTTTGTAGATCAACATGAACTACATCGGTAAATTCGTATAATCACTTTGAAATATTAATTTATAGAGGCTAGTATAAGTTAATGTTAGCAGTTGGGTTAGGATGTGGCTGGATTTCGAATTTATTACATGGCAGTTAATTGAAGAGCTAACCAAATACTTGATTGACCGAGTTTTCAGATTTTTTATGGAACATGCACGAGATTTAGTTTGAGTTGTCAAATGAGTCGGTTTTAAAATTTTTGTCTTTTTGAATTGCAGTGCTGGAGGTTAGTTTAGTAAATAAGCTGGACACACGTGCTATATCTTCCACGTGCTAGGAATTCACAAGTTTGTGTTGAAGACTTGTTTTTCTACATGTATCAGCATTAACAGTGTACTGAAATATAATCATTCTCTTGCGTTCTCCTTAGCTTTTATTGCTCTCTGTTTGTTGCCTAGCGGTGAAATTAGGAAGTAAAAGAAAAGGCAACTGCAGGTTAGACATTAGTATATCATGTGTTATTGGATAGCACAGTGGATTTGTCTTCTTTTTATACTTCCTCAAGTTCCATTATTTACATAGTAATGTGCAAATTCAATTTTTTCTCGAACTACTTTCCAATGTATAAGTTTTCTGATTTTGGATTGCAGAAATTCTATATGGTAGGAAGGAACCAAAGTAGAACATACTGGAGAGTGTTAAAAATTGACAGGTTGGAACCTTCCGAGCTTAACATTCGTGAAGATTCTACGACATATACAGAAAGGGAGTGCTCTGACCTATTGAGAAGAATACACGAAGGAAACAGGGCTACAGGAGGACTTAAGTTTGTCACTACTTGTTATGGCGTTGTTGGTATGTAGATGAAGAGATCTTATGATTTCCTCCACATGAGGCTGGTAACCCTGATTTTTCCATTCTCTTACTGTCTTTCTTTTTTCTTCTTCTATCTTTCAGGGTTCATTAGATTTCTGGGGCCTTATTACATGGTACTCATAACAAAAAGAAGGCAAATTGGTGCAATCTGCGGTCACAAAGTTTACGCTATCTCTAAAAGCGAGATAATCCCTCTTCCAAATTCTGCAGTGAGATCCACCATGGTTAACAATAAGAATGAAAACAGGTTAATGCTTTTCTGTTGAACATTTCGTTTTCATATATAATCTTTAATCACAAAGAAATGCAGTGCAAGTTCTTATGGTCTTTCATTTGAATTTCGTGGACATTTTTTGGTTATGTTCGAATGTATAAATGTTGGTATCACTTGAGATGTGATGAAAGCCTGCGCTACCATAGGTGAGAGAGTAGTGCTGGAACATACGTATTATTTTTCTCTATCAATCTCTCACTTTGGCATTCCTTATAATTGGTCGATTTTCAATAGTACTGCCTGTTACATTATATTTGTTTTATTCCTGATAAATACCTCCTGCCAAAAGAAAACTAACTGCCTGTTTGGGAGCCATTAATTCCACATTTTAATGAAAAATATAAACGTTGCAACAGTAAGGTGAACAGTGATCCAGCTGCAATATTTGAAAAATGAATGGCAGCCGTCTTTTTTTAGTTTGAAATGTCAAAATTGTCCAATTTATGACAATTGAATGCAACAAGTTAGGGGCATTATGGTCTTTTCACCAATTTTTTTAATTGACTGCAGATAACACAGTCAAACATGGCTACCAAAGTGGGGCCCACTCACTGTATAACGGTCGAATTTTTATTTTCGAAGAATGGCGTTCAAACAGGGGCTAAATATAAAAACTATAGAGAAACTATGCACTTTGAAGCATGGGTACAATACTACATATTAAGTCGATAATAGGTAGTATGATTTGAGTTGAGATTTCATTGCATTCTTTGCCTAATTGCCTCTACATGTTAGCTTTGCGAAAGAGTAAGTGTTATTGCTGATTGCCATTTCAGGTTATAGGATGAAAATTTTCATGTTCTCAAAATTGATCCTAGCTTTAAATTTCGATTTTCAATGACAAATACTATTCACAAAAGAGCAGTTGATGACATGTTTGTTTTGTACCTTGTAAATTATTATTCTTTTCCATGTCTTCTGCACCAATCACTTTCCCTTGAAATTTGAGCTTGATTGTTGTTACTAACAAGTACTGTACTACTTTTATGGTTGTGTAGGTATAAGAAACTTTTGTGCATGGTTGATCTTACTAGGGATTTCTACTTTAGTTACTCCTACCATGTGATGAGAAGTCTCCAGAAGAACACGTGTGATAATGAGACAGGACAAGTCTTATATGAAACTATGTTCGTCTGGAATGAGTTTCTTACTCGTGAAATGCGAAATATTCTGCAGAACACTATTTGGACTGTTGCATTGGTTTATGGCTACTTTAAACAGGTTAGCTTCTGTGACTGTCTTCACGAGTTGCTGTTTGTCCGTTGTGTTTCTTTGCCCAAGTTATCTGGTGTATTTTTTCATGATTCACCAGTTCTGACACGAGTTTTTCTGTTACTCTTTACTCTCCTCACTCTGATTACTTGTAGCACTGGCACATTTATAATATTACCACCTGCATTTGTTGCAAGCACTAACAGCTTGATGTGTTGTTCATTGCTTATGCTTGGTCAATCCAGGCTACACTTCCTATATCAGGGCGGGAATTCAAGCTGACTCTAATAGCAAGACGTTCACGGCATAATGCTGGAACAAGGTCAGAAGGCAAATATAAATGTGATAAATATAATCATGTTATCCGTTACTCATTAAAGTTGTGCACTTTCTCCAAAGTGTACGTTTTCCCAAAATTTGCCGCAAACCTCTATGAGATTTTTAGCAAGTGTTTACATAGTCTTCTTTTGTCTAAAGAAATGATACATTGAAATAATGAGTCACTATTGAGATCGACACATATGAGAATGTTATGATCAGTCCATCTTTTTTATATGATTTCCAAACATATGTGTCTATCTATGTATATAGTTTACATGTTAAGGATTACTTTCTCCTAGGCATTACTCATTTGGGCACATATATTGCCTATGGTCCAGTTGGACTATATTTATTTAATTGTTCACATTATTGTCAATGGGAGATTCTGTGTAATAGGCTTTTTAAAGGGAATCAATCTTTTTATTTATGACTTCCAAAGAAAATTATCAATTTAGCTTTTGCATACAGTTACATATTATCCTAGACTTAGTGTTATTCTATCACTGTACTCCTTTTGTTTCCTTATCGATGCCTAATTCAATCAATCTTTTTGCTCTCCTCCCAAAGCGAACACACAGTTTCTTTTCCCTATTTCTTGTTTTCTGCCTTCTATAGACCTTACTCCCAAATCACCAATTAACCATCACTTGATCACTACGACTAGTAAGCTGCCTGCCACCTACCATTGCCAGTGAACCTACAAAATCACAGATGCTATCATTGCAATCACGTACATGCCACCATGACTATTAGTCCCATCTCTGCCTTTTCAGTGAAATCATGAACCAAAACCCTTAAATGACATCTAAACTGTTGTCAACCTGTTGCCTTCAAAGCTCTGAGCCCATATCCACTGGATTCATCACATGATCGCAATCCTTGTTTTGTCAAACTTCCATGCCCTGTACTGATCCTCAATATTGCTAACATCACAAGAGGTCAAAAGGCTACTAGTATGATAAGAGTCCGAAATAGCTACCATGCACTGCTATAAGCCACATGTTGAATCTTTTAATATTTGCCATTTTGCATCAGAGACGGAGAATTCATGTTGGAAATTGATGGACAGGTACTAAATATGAGTGGTAGTGCTGTAAGACATGGTTGTATTAGTCTTTGTATACAGGAGGCTGGTAATGGAGGTTTCCCTTGAAGATTCTTCTTCATTTGTTTTGTTCTTAAACTTCTTCCTTTTGGTTGTTGTGGCATTTGTTTTACTGGTGATTTTGTTTGACTAGTTGTAATAAGTTTATAGTGGTGATGGTGCTTCATTCTGCTGTTGGTGGTGCACTGCTGGTGTAATTTTTGGATTGCTTGCTAAATGAGGATGATGATGAGAAAGGGAAGAGTTGACTCCTTTTTTCTTTTTTCATTTGTCAATTGACTACTTGCACACATGAACAAGAATAAAATGGAATGTAATGGAGAATCGAAGTCTCTACTGAAAATCCATGTCAAACCAGATAATTCAAAGGAAACAGACTGATAGGATCCTTACCCCGAAGCTTCCGGATTTCCCCGTCAATGCTGCTGATTAACCAATTCCTCCTGCTGAATCTGCAAGTAGTAAGAGAGTTCCACAATCAGTTCCCAATTGAGGATTTAGAAGTTAGCTTGCTAATGGAATAAGGGAAACTTTTATTTAATGCACTCAGTAATGAATTTAAAGGAACGTGTATATTCTCTGAAGAAATCAATATGAAGTGACAAGTTCTAGTCTATTAGAGAGGCCCAGTCTCTCCTCCCTCCCTCCCTCCCTCCCTCAACTAACTGAATTATTCGATGCCCTCTACTTCCCCCTTTCCCTCCATTTTATTTACATTCCCTAATACAACTATTACATTTTTACCCTTAGCTAACTAACTACTCTACTGACTTGGCAACTCCCTTCTTTCTTCTTGCATACGTGAACCGGATTGGGGGCCTATCAATACCCGCCGCCCCGAAATCCACCTTGTTCTCAAGGTGGAAGCAAGGAAATTGCAGCCTGACTGTCTCAAAAGGCTCCCAGGTTGCCTCAAAATCTGGTAAATTCTTCCACTTGATTAGGACATTCGGACCACCGGCCACGTGATCAGGATTAGGCCGTAAGCCAAGAACAGACTCAGGTTCCAAAATAAACTCCCCATTTGCTGACAGTTGGGGAGGAAGAGAAGAAACCGGCTGCAAGTTACCAATGGACTTACGGAGGTGGTATACATGAAAAACCCGGTGGATGGCCGCTGGGGGAGGAAGTTTTAACTTGTATGCTACCTGACCAATCTTTGACTCCACTTCGAAGGGTCCATAATATCTCGGAGACAGCTTCTCAAAGGGTCGTTTAGCCACAGATTTCTGGCGGTACGGGTGAAGTTTGAGATAGACTAAGTCCCCAACCGCAAATTGAATGTCCCGACGTTGCCCATCTGCAATCTCTTTCATCCTTAATTGGCCCTAGAAAGTTGCACCTTTAGTTCTTTCAAAACCTCATCACGGTCTAGCAAGAGCTGTTCCTCTGAAGAGTTTGCAGTCATCCCCTTCTCAAAGGGAAGAATTTAAGGTGGCTCACGTCCCAACACAATCTGGAAAGGAGTGTGCTTGGTAGCCGTATGGAACGAAGTATTATACCAAAATTCAGCCCAGTGTAAGTACTGGCTCCATGCCTTAGGTTTGTTCGAAACAAAACACCGCAAATAGGTCTCCAGACACCTGTTTACTACCTCCGTTTGCCCATCGGATTGGGGATGATAAGCGGTGCTGTGTTTAAGGGCAGTACCGTGGGCTTTGAAAAGAGCGGACCAAAATGTGCTCATAAATATCCTGTCTCGATCGGAGACAATGGAGTGAGGCATTCCATGGAGCCGTACCACCTCACGGATAAACACCTGAGCAACTATGGGGGCCGTAAAAGGGTGCTTTAATCCAATAAAGTGTCCATATTTACTCAGACGATCCACCACGACTAAGATAGTATCAACCCCCCCGATCGCGGCAAGACCTCAATGAAGTCCAATCAAAAAAACCTCCCACACTAACTCGGGAATCGGCAACGGCTGCAACAGTCCCCCAGGGGACAACGCCACATAATTGTTTTGCTGACAGACAACATTCCGCAACATAGTCCTTCACCCTTTTTTTCATCCCCGACCAAAAAACTTCTCTAGCAACACGCCGGTAGGTCTTAAGAAACCCGGAATGGCCACCAACCTTGGCATTATAGCATTCCTGCAACATAAGGGTTACAAAGGGCGAAGTACTGGGCAACACCACTCTTCCATGGTAGCATAAAGTATCATCCACCAGAGCATATCCTGTCTTTGTAGTGATTCCCTCCAGTAGGTCCCTCACAATTTTTCCCAGTACCACATCTGTAGCGACCTCTTTCCTAATCTCCTCCAGTTGAAGGATTGTAGGAGTAGTTATAGCCAGTAGGTTCACCGTTGGCTGAATTCGAGAAAGCATCGGCGGCTTTGTTCTCCAGCGCAGGGCGATACTGAATATCGAACTGATATCCCATCAACTTTGTTAGCCATTTCTGATGATCTTCACTCACCAAGCGCTGCTCTAGTAAAAATTTCAAACTCCGTTGATCAGTTTGGGCCACGAAGTGCCTGCCCAGCAGATAATGCCGCCACCGTTGAATAGCGAACACCACCGCCATCAGTTCTTGCTCATAAATCGAATGATGCCGACACTCTGGGGAAGTACCTTGCTGAAAAAAGCAATGGGGTGATTATCTTGCATCAAAACCGCCCCCAAATCGTGACCGGAAGCATCAGTTTTCACCATAAACTACTTCGAGATATTAGGTAGTGCGAGCACTGGAACACTGATCATGGCAGCCTTGAGGGCCTGAAATGCAGTCTCTGCGTTCCCTTCCTAACGGAATCGATCCTTCTTCAGCAGCTCAGTCAACGGCCATGCAATCTTGGCATATCCCGACACAAAACGCTAATAATAACCGTTGAGTCCCAAAAAACCCTAAAGCTCCTTGAGAGTGCGAGGACTGGGCCAATGAACCATCGCTTCAATTTTTGACTGATTAGCTGAGACCCCATTTTCAGAAATCACGTGGCCTAAATACTCCACTTCGATTTGCCCGAACAGACACTTCTTCTCATTGGCGTACAAGTGGTGGTCAGACAACATGCCCAATACAGTGTCTAGATGTTGTAAGTGTTCCTCCAACGATTTACTATAAACCAGGATGTCATCAAAGAATACGAGGACAAACTTCCTCAAGTAAGGTCTGAATACTTCGTTCATTAAATGTTGGAAGGTTGCGGGGGGCATTGGTTAACCCAAAAGGCATGACCAAAAATTCGTAGTGCCCCTCGTGGGTGCGAAACGCAGTTTTTGGAACGTCTTCCGGCCGAACTCTGATCTGGTGGTAGCCAGATTTTAAATCCAACTTCGAAAACACCCGAGCCCCATGTAACTCATCCAACAACTTATCAATAACAGGAATAGGGAAACAGTCAGGCACCGTCACCTTGTTGAGCGCTCGATAATCAACACAAAACCTCCAGCTACCATCTTTCTTCTTTACCAGCAGTACTGGGCTCGAGAAAGGACTGAAACTTGGCTGGATAATTCCCGCAGTTAGCATGTCCTTGACCAGTTTCTCAATTTCATTTTTTTGAACGTACGGGTATCGATAGGGTCGTACGTTGACTGGAACTGGCCCTGGCTGCAAGAGAATGGTGTGATCCCGTGCTCTTAGGGGTGATAATTCATTGGGCCATTCAAATATCTGATGGTGCTTACGGACTAACTCCCTAACAAAACCGTGAACTTCACCCGCATTCGTCTCCAGTTCCACACCCAGGCTTCCTAACTCCAACAAGATGCCTTGTTCCCCATCCTTATACGACTTAATCAGTGACTTTAGCGACACCTGTGTTTTATCCAGACTGGGATCTCCTTGCAGCACAATAGGTTCTCTGCCAATTTTGAAACGCATGGTTAGGGTGCCCCAGTTCACTTGTATTTTCCCTAGTGTCTCCAACCTCTTCATCCCAAGAATTACGTCTGTACAACCCAACTGTAGAGGTAAAAAGTCTTCGACCACTTCAATATTTGACAACGACACTACCACACCCTTACATATTCCTCCTCCTTTAACCGACAATCCAGTCCCCATTAGTACCCCGTAGTTGGCTGACCGCGTGACAGGCTTTTTCAACTTCTGGATAAGCTCATTCGAAATAAAGTTGTGGGTAGCTCCACAATCAATGAGAACTACCACCGACTTTCCCAAAATCATCCCACTGACTTTCATATTTTTTGGTGCAGAAAGGCCTACCACTGATTTGATAGATAATTCCACCGCTTCCTCCATTGGCTGGTCCTCTTCCTCCTCCGCCCCCTCTATTGAAAAATCATTTTCATCTTCTTGCACTAAAAGCACTTGGAGCTTCCGATTCTTGCATCTATGACCCGGAGCGAACCGCTCATCACAACGGTAGCATAACCCCCTTTCTCGCTTCAGCTGTAGCTCGGCATCAGTCAACCGCTAGAAGGGTGGCGCTGCCTTAACTAGTGGCATAGGTCGCTGATTCGCGACAGCGGGGAGGTTGGGTGGTTCGCGTGCGTTGGGCACAAAGGACTGAATCTGTTGATTGATCGGAAGAGTTTAGATCCCCCCTTTTTGATTTAATCCCCCATAATTGGGGTTGATTCCCATTGGGCCGGCCATTAGGTAGCTGCCCCCAATAGTTTTAGTCCGTGTTGGGCCGCCTATTGATTGGGCCTGTTTGAGGGATTGATTTCAGTCTTCCACTTGTTGGGCCAATTCCATGATCTGGCCCAATCCTTGTACCATCCTCGGTTCAGCTCGAATTATGGGGTTCAGTCCATTGATGAAGTTTCCTTCCAACACCACATCTGGGATCTCCGACAGAGGCGCAGCCAACAACTCAGACCAACGACGATAATCCCTTACGGATCCCTCTTGCTTTAATGCCAAAAATTTCTCCAGCACACTCCCCTCGTGCGACGGCTGGAATCTCTGTAATAGCAGAGTTTTGAGGTCTTCCCAACTGGTGAATGGGTGCCGTCCGTTCTCCCATCGATACCACGCAAGGGCCTCTCCTTCAAAACAAATCGCGGCACCCTCAATCTTTTCCCAATTAGTGAATTGATTGATGTTAAAATATCTCTCTGCCCTCAGTACCCACGCATCCGGCAACTCCCCGTTAAAAATGGGCATGTCCAACCAACGACTGTGGTGGTCCATCCGTCCTCCTTCTCGATAACTCCTTTCGCTAGTACCCCCTCGCAGATCCGGTGAGGGATTGGGAACATCCGAACTCATTGTTGGTTCGGGTGAATTGGTCGTAGTCCCCTCTTCTTTCCTTCCATTCTCCTATTCGCCCCACTTCATCAATACCAAATCCAACTTCTCCATCATTCCCACCATGTCTCTCTAAAGCTCCTTTTTCATTTCACCCACTTCCTCCTGTAGCACATCAAACCTCGACTCCAATTGCCCAACTCGATCAGCTATCGTCATACTCCCAGATCTTAATTGCTCTGATACCAAAATGATAGGATCCTTACCCGAAGCTTCCAGATTTCCCCGTCAATGCTGCTGATTAACCAATTCCTCCTGCTGAATCTGCAAGTAGCAAGAGAGTTCCACAATCAGTTCCCAATTGAGGATTTAGAAGTTAGCTTGCTAATGGAATAAGGGAAACTTTGATTTAATGTACTCAGTAAGGAATTTAAAGGAACTAGTATATTCTCTGAAGAAATCAATATGAAGTGACAAGTTCTAGGCTATTAGAGAGGCCCAGTCTTTCCTCCCTCCCTCAACTAACTGAATTATTCAATGCCCTCTACTTTCCCCTTTCCCTCCATTTTATTTACATTCCCTAATACAACTATTACATTTTTACCCTTGGCTAACTAACTACTCTGTTGACTTGGCAACTCCCTTCTTTCTTCTTGCATACGTGAACCGGATTGGGGGCCTATCATAGACAAAGTACTTGATATCTATTTGTCTGGTTGCTGTATCCATATTAACATAATGTGCAGGTTTTAGGTGATTAATATAAATTGTTTGGTCCTAGAGGAAATTTTTATTAATGATTTGCTACAAGAATGGAGGCCCAATAATGCTTTATGAACTATCTTTTGTCTCGTGTACTAAAGAAGCAATGAAATTGATGTAGTACATCAATATTACAATTAATAGTTTCCTACTACAATTATGATTCACCTTTTCTAGGACTTTTATCTTTTCAATTGTGTTTATCTTTTCTAGTTGTAATAGGTTTTATCTTTTTATTCATATTTCTTGTTTAGAATATGATTTCTTTTCTTTATTGATCTGAATATGATTTCTAATTTCTTTTAGATTAGGATTTTATTTTTATTAGTTTCCTTATATTAATAGTATTATGGAATAATTTTGAATATAAATACAAAGGCGTTGTACACTTTTTGGAAGACATCAATTATTATTCTATAACATACAAACAAATTATTCCAATATCCTTATTAGTTTATTACATAATTCTTATTACTAGAATTTCACTAACGCATCCACATTAGAAATTCACCGTCATCTTTTCTTGCACTGTACTTTTTTCTAGGGATGCATAATTGAGATTAGTTGCAATATTAGGATATTTTGTAAGCGGATATGCATCTCTGATTGATTTTGTTACACATGGATTTTGGAAACAGTATTAAAGGGGCTACAGTTTTCGCTGTTGATTGCTGTAACCTGGTCTATATGTTTGGAGAGGTTTGCTAGAATTGTTCAGAGTTAGTGTAGTAATCCTCATTGCTTCCGGGATAGAGTTGTGTTTTTGGCATCTTTTATGGGCCAAAACTCCTGGGCTATTTACTGGGCTAGCTTTATAGGATGTGTGTAGCTTAGGGAGTTATTTTTTTATTGTCTTTTTTTTTTTGTACTTATCTTCTTCTTGCACTTGCACGCCCGAGAACATATTGTCTCTAGTCTACAAGTGTTTCTTTTTCACTGTTAATAAGTTTCTTGTTTACGTTAAAGAGATAATAAGTGAATGGAGTTGGCTGCACATATGCTAAGGTTTGAGAAGCACATCTGTTGTGGTTGGATCTAAGTAACTTCTGGTTGACATTCTGCAGTGACGTGATCACTTTCCTTTCGGTCTTCCATTAAAAAGAAAATATTAAGCATCCATTCTTGTATTCTAATGTGATTCTGGTTTACTATTGAGTTCGTAAATTCACATGAATTAAAACACTATCAACCGGGAAAGCTACATTTTGGACTTAGTAAGCCTATTTCTCTCAAAGATGTGTTCCAGAAAATATACCTTTTTCTTTGAGTGTCTTTTCTTACATGAGTTGAGTCTTAGGTAGCTTTTGCATGTATAGTGTCCAGTACTAGCTTTTGATTTCTTGTCATCTTACCATGCATATCAGTTTACAAATGGGCAATTGTTATTGTTTTCTTTAGTAATTTGTTGTGCTATGTAGTAACGACATTAACCTTTTGGCACCATTTTTTTTACTCGTCATTGAAAAGTTTCTGGGAAGTTCTTTCACCCCCTTTCCCTCCTCTTTTGCCACTTTTGAACCTTGAGTTTTTTTTTTCTTCATATGTAGATATCTGAAACGAGGGGTGAACGATAAGGGAAGAGTTGCAAATGATGTTGAAACTGAGCAGATTATATTTGAGGATGTTCCAGAAGGGTTCTCTACACAAATAAGTTCTGTTGTCCAAAACCGTGGCTCAATCCCTCTATTCTGGTCACAGGAAACTTCACGCCTGAATCTGAAGCCTGACATTATATGTACGTTCTAGCTACTATCTTGTTTTTTCTGTCTAAAGATTGAGTAATTATCCAAATACTTTACAAACTGATGTTTATTTTACAGTGTCAAAGAGGGACCAAAATTATGAAGCTACAAGACTTCATTTTGAAAATCTTGNTTTCTGTCTAAAGATTGAGTAATTATCCAAATACTTTACAAACTGATGTTTATTTTACAGTGTCAAAGAGGGACCAAAATTATGAAGCTACAAGACTTCATTTTGAAAATCTTGTTGAGAGATATGAGAATCCTATTATTATTTTAAATTTAATTAAGGTAAGAGGATTTTATCTTGGCTTTTGTACTCGTGTCATGTGAACAGGTTAATTCCTTTTTTTGTTACATATTGAAGTTGTTAAACTTAAAGAATGAACTTATGCACCACCTAACCAAAGCAATTTTTATCAACAGACAAATGAAAACAAGCCTCGAGAATCTATTCTTCGCACAGAATTTGCTAATGCAATTGAAGCTATTAATAAAGATCTGTCCGAGGAGAATCATCTTAAATTCCTTCACTGGGATTTGCACAGACATTCTCGGAGGTATCCATTGTTCTATTTCTAAAGACTTGCTGATGCTAGTTTTTGTGAAATATCTGATCTTTTTTCTGTCTTCTTTTTCTTCTCCTGTTCTTTGCTTTTGATTTTCCACCAGCAAAGCTACAAACGTTTTGCTACTTTTGGGGAAGGCTGCTACATTTGCTTTGACACTGACAGGTTTCTTCTATTGTCAAGTTACACCAGACTTGCAATCAGAAGGATTTCTCAAATGCCCCTGTTTTGAGTGAGTTTTCTCATTCTATTCCACTCTCTTTGAACAATTTTGAAATGATTTATATATTGTCACTTCATAAGAATTTTGGTCACTTGGTCATCTGAGCATATTTGTTTAGATAGAACATTAAAACCTGAAGGAAACTTGTGATAATTTGGTAGCGCAATATTTTACTGGAATACTTTGGTACTTGCTCAATATCATGATATCTAATATAGTTTTGCTAACCTTTTTCCTGGCTGTCGAATTGTGGCTGTGATGGTTCTTGGGTAGTCAAATGAATGCTAAAAAAATAAAAAATAGATAATTTCTATCTCATAATGGATGCTCACATTTTTTTCCTCTAATTGATAGTAATTAACATTTTATATGAGAAGACGAGTTCTTGTATTACATATATCTTTCCCCCTGAAGCTGATGTAAAATTTCAATCCATTGACTTACCATGCTTAGATACCATGGTCTTATATAGTAACATTACAGTTGCACTATTGCAGTTGATATTTGGTGAATAAATGGACTGGATTTGAAAATTTGTGTTACTATGACTATGTTGCTGAAAAGGAGAGTTTGCAATGTTTGTATGCAGTGTTTAAAAATTAACGATCAAGCGTGCTTCGAAGCGAGTCATCCAAACAGTGCATTAAGCGCTGATCGTTGGGAACTTTTGGAAGGTGCATGCCTCAAGGCTTGTGAAGCACGCGCTTCTGAATTGTTCAATCTGTTTACTTTATTTGTTCAGAATTATTTGCTTTAGCTGTGGGCCTACAAAACATTAAAAGCTCGTGTTTTCTGATTGACCCACTTTGTGAATAGCCCACTACCCACAAACTAAAATAATAGGTTTATAATGACCCAGGGGTACATTTTCAGTATTTTATATTTTGTTAGTTTATCTGTGTTTGTTTGCAGGTCTCACTTTAAATAGTTCTATTGTAAATTTTCAACATTGTTTATGCTCCTTTATAGGTTTACTGTTATTGTTTTGTTTCTCTTTCCATTTTTTGTCTTAGTTTATATGTTTGTAGTGAGGCTTATGCCTCAAAATGCAATGAGGTTTATGCCCTGCCTCGCAAAGGAAAAAGGTCTTAGTACCCAATTTAGCTTTCTTAAACATTGATTGTGTGATGCAGGAATATTGTTACACCTAGCATGTTGGCCACAAGATATTGCGACACTGAAAATGAGAAACATTGTGTTGATGAGATTGAAGATTCAGATAGCTCGGACAGAAAATCTAGCGTTTCTACTTGTAATCCTGCTGTCAAGTCACCAACGTTTCAAAGGGGAGTTCTCAGGACAAATTGCATAGATTGTCTGGATCGCACTAATGTGGCGCAATATACATATGGTTTGGCTGCTTTGGGGAATCAGTTGCATGCCCTAGGAGTATCAACTTCGACAAAGATAGACCTTGATGATCCTTTGGCTGATGAATTAATGTGTCTTTATGAGAGAATGGGAGATACTCTTGCACACCAGTATGGTGGCTCAGCTGCCCACAACAAAGTAAGCTACTTTGTAATTCTCGTAAAGTGAGTCGATACATTGTTAAGCCATTTATGTCTAACAGGTGTATACAAAATTAATGTTATTTAATAAAAGAAACTATTTTCTTGAAAATTGTAGTTGAAAATGTTCTACCAGTTTATTATTGAATGTCATGTCTAAAATTTGTGTTACTTGCAGAAAATTAGTGATTTCTACTGCCAATGAAAAGTCAATTTTTAGTCTCCTCTATTCCATGAGATATGGATTCACCATCAGTAATATTTATCTTGATTTAGATATGTACGGTGGTTTTTCTCGTCAACACAGCCAGTATGAAAAGCCAATTTATGTCTAATCTGTTGCCGGAAGTATTCTTCCATCCGTGGTTTGTAAACTAGTTAATTAATTTAGTTTATCAAAATATACAAACAATTTTGACATTTATACTAATTTTTGCTACAAGAAGGGCCCCCCTTCTCTAACAAATGTTGTGCTACTGGTGATACCCACTGAATATGAGTTGTTGAGTGTATGGTTCTTATTGTTTTATCTTGTTACTTCGCAACTTAATGTTTCTTTGAGAGTCAAAATTAGTTTGTAGTCTATCACAGGGTCAGCTCAAAAATGTCTCTTGGTGAATATACATATTGTCATTCTTTTGTCGTAGCCATTTATTTTCTGTTACGACGTTTGAGATGACATTCTAAATATTTATTTATTTATTTATTTTTTCAAGATTTTCTCTGAGAGAAGGGGTCAGTGGAAAGCTGCAATCCAGTCCCAGGAATTTTTTCGAACTCTACAGCGATATTACAGCAATGCGTACATGGATGCAGAGAAACAAAATGCCATTAATGTGTAAGTAGTGGTAACGATCTTACTTATGCTTTCTGAATTTTTACGTGATAGAGAAGCTCTGGATAATGAGATGGATTATGTGGGGGAGTTAAGGAACATTCCAATTTCAGCCAGATTTTCTTTATCCTCACTTGAACATGTTTCAATAGATCAAGAGAGAGTTTTGTCTGGCGTTTCAAAGACTTTTCTGGTTTAAACTACATTATTATTATTATTATTATTATTATTTTTTTCAAGTTGATCAAATGATGCATTCACTGAAATTAACGGTTCATATGTATTTGAGCAGATTTTTGGGGGATTTTCAACCTCAACCAGGTAAACCGGATGTGTGGGAACTGGATTCTGACCAACATTGCAATGTGGGGAGATATGGGCATTCAAATATTGATGAAAATGGAAGGTATGGTGGGAGATAGTTATCTATGGAAATGATTATAATCTCTTTTACATATATGGCGAAATTTACCCATATTTTCACATGCAGTTTTTGCTGAAGGACTTCCATAACTTTCTGCTGAAATGCTTATAATCTCTTTTACGTATGTGGCAAAATTTTCCCAAATTTTCACATGCATTTTTTTCCGAAGGACTTCCTTCTGACTTCTAGATTGCCCAAGTTTTGATTTGTTCAATAAGCTAAGCCTTTGTTTGATCCACGTTATTTTCAAAATACATTTTTCTCTCTTTTTTTCAACTGCACATTCTTCAATAAAATAATATTACATTCAAACCCAAAACTTTTCCTTATTTTTCAACCACACATTCTCCATCAATCTGCTATTCCAAAATGCATTCTTAAGAAAAATGAGGCTCAAACAAGCTCTAAATATTTATGTTGGACCATTATATGTATTCGGGTCAGGGTGAAATTGATTTATTTATTACTGGTCCAATATGTACTGCTGGAATTGTTGTAAACAAATTTTTAGGGGACTAATATATTTTTGTGATAGCTCCGTAATTCTTTTTATAGCCATGTGGTGGTAAGATGATGTTCATTCGTGTTTTCTGTGTCTAGATTACTTTTTAAAAGATCATGGTCAGATGGAAACATTCTCCGTGAAAGTCACTCGCCCACGTCCACCTCAAATGTCAATATGGGTTTTTCTAGTGCTGAATTATCAGACAAACCAAAAAGAGAAGGCAAAATACTTTCTGAGTCAACACCAGTAATATCAGCTTCTGAAAGTGATGTAACATATTCAAGGTACTCTGTTTTTCATACTGATGTGTACATATATGGAATTAAAAAAAGACACTTAAAATTATAAGAACTACCAATTTTGTATGTAGTATGTGCTGCATTAATAATTAATGCGTCCTCTGTTTGGTCAAAAGGGTGGGAAAGTAGATGGAACAGAAAATGTGATGTATAATTTTCCGTCAAAAAGCACCTATTTCCCTCTCTCTGTTTTGTTGATAGGATGGAGATGGGAGAGAATTAACTTGTGATAGTGGGGGTGATTTAAGATTGTTGTGTATGTAGGGGGGTAAGGTAGACTCATAATCCACCTTATCATTTCCTCCCTTTTAACAGTGGAAACATTTAGCCCTTGTTTGGGCCCCATTATTTTCAAAATACATTTCTCTCTTATTTTCATCCACGCATTCTTCAATAAAATAATATTACACGCAAATCCAACATTTTTACTTATTTTTTAACTTCTCCATCAAAATACTATTCCGAAATGCATTGTGGGCAAAAAAAATAGGGCTCAAACAGGCTCTTACTATATCCAATTTCCTATTCATAATTTCCTCTTTCATCTTCTTCATCATATCAATACTGTGCAAGGTGCCTTTTAGGACTTAAAAGCTTCACCATTTTTAGATATAACAAGCCAGTCTAATTGAAATTCTTTGTCAAGACTGTCAACAGATGACTATCAAATAGTAGCTCAAAGCTGTCTGATCATTGGACATTGATAGATCCCACCCATTAGCCACCATCTTCGACGAAGAGATTGAAACACCATCGCCATAGCCACAACAAGAACCCATTAACACAACTACTACAATCCCACGACACGAACCCACTTACACCACCACCTACTGAAGAAGAAGAGGAGGAGGGCTAGCCGGATTTAGATAAGGCGAGCACATGAAGGGCTCACCGGAGAAGACTGAAAATTCATATCATGACATCCGCAATCCGTCACTGACTGCCTCAACCTCTAGCCCCGTCCCACCCCGCCTCACTCCACCTCACCTCAAAACTAGGCATCACTGTGACAACCCATGTTTTAATTTTCAAAGTCAAGGGTTGAATTGTCAAAGTACTTTCATGCGGATTGACACGTACATATACACCAAACGTGACAACCCATATTTTATTAGTCAAAGTCAAGGGTTGAATTGTCAAAGTCAAGGTCAATTATGGACTTAATTTGAATAATTTATTTTCTTGGGGCTTATTTTAAATTTAAGTTAATTGAGGGTTTAGATGGATTAGAATTGAATTGGAGGACTTACTTATGCATTATTGGTAGTTGAGGGGTTTATTTGCAAAAAGGCCCAATATGTTGAGAGTTCCAACCGAATTCTCTCAATTCACTTTACACACACACAGGAACGCAGAGAAGGAAGAAACCGAGAGGAAATGAGAAAGAAATTGGGAAAAGAAAGGGAGAAAAGAGGGAGAAAAGGAGGAAAAGAAGAATTTTTGAGTTATGAGGATAAGTGGAGCTCGAGTTTATCGATTATTTAGTTCCCATTCAGATTAAGGTAGTGACGCAGGGATTGGAAAGCTTACCAATCGTCTTAGGCTGTAGCTTGTTTTGAGTGAGTGGAGAATTTACTTTTCCAAGAATAAAATATGAATGTTTCAATGATTCCCAATTGGTTCGGTTCGGTTCGGGTATGTTCGGTTCCAAAATTTTCGAGTATTTAATAAATGGAACCGTCGGGTCCAAATATAATTATGCAACCGTTCGGGTTCGGTTCCGTACCATAATTAATTTTTTTAATATTTACAACAACACTACATGAATATAACTAATGACATTTCATTCGTAACTTTTACAAATTAACGTAGCACAATTCAAAAATATA
>CAIGRR010020940.1:0-11949 GCA_903798365.1 Fraxinus sp. 1973-6204
AAAATTGCATTAAAATCGATAAAATTTAACATATATTATTCTGATAAGTTTAGAGTTAAAGTTCAATAAGTGTCATAATGATCAAGTTTTCAATAATCCTAGAGGGGGCAATGAGCCGAGCCGACATACTTGGGCGAGCTCGGCTCGTCTCCCACGAGCCGAGCACCCGCTCGGCTAGTGGAAAAGGCGAGTCGAGAGACGAGCTGAGCGGCTCGGCTCACGGCTTGGCCGATTTTTGATTTTTTTTTTTATATAATTATATCCATTATTTCAGCCTTAAATTTTTTTTTTTTTTAATAAAATAGGCGAGCCACGGCTCGCCTAAACGAGCTGCTCGTTAATTTGATGAGCCGAGTAGGCTCGACTCGTCTACCGAGCCCCCTGTTCGGCTCGTGGGCGTCTACAGTACGAGCCGACGAGCCGCTCGGCTCGATTGCCACCACTAAATAATCCTAAGGAAGGTCATGGATTCAAATTTGACAAATAAAAAACACGGGTTAGAATTTTTACAATTGCATTGAAACGAATGAAATTTAGCATATATTATTCTAATAAGTTTAGTGTTAAAGTTCATTAAGTGTCATAATGGTGAAACTTTAATATTTCCAAGAAGAGGTTATAGGTTCGAATCTCCTCTCTTTTGCGTTAATTTATGTAAAAATTGTCCAACTAAAAAATTCTACAATAAATTGGTTGAGAAAGGATTTGAAACCGTAACCTCTAACATGATTATGAAAATTCTAACCAACTGAACTATAATAAATGTTTGTAAATAAAATGAATTATTGGGTATATAAGCTAAAAAGTTTATTTATTGTAAATAAAAAATAAAAAAATGATTCCTGACGAATTCAACACGGACGACCGCGAGGGATGGTTGGGGGTTGGATCCGCCCTTGCGTGCATGAATTACATAAAAAAATGCATACTAATGCATTTAGTAAAAAACCTGACTAACATTATTTTGGATTTCTTATAAAAAGGTACATAAATGAGTCATCTCGAACGTATATGGCAAAAGATTTAGCATTTTAGAAAGTTGGTGATGCGGTATAGACATGAGGGTGGAAATGATTTTAGTTGGAAAGGGGGAAGAAGATGATGAAAGACATGTATACTAGGAACCCCTTTATGTTTATAGTGCTATTATTTAAAGAGAAAGTTCATAACCCCATAACCAAGAGCCAATTGCAGTTTGGCCTAAAATAGAATAGCACAAAAGGGTAAATGCTATCTCGTTATTTCATTTTCACCTTCCTTTGACGGGGAATTAGGTAGATGAAAAGAGTCGGGTGGGTTCCTCTTTGTCTACTTTAATAGGCCTTTTGTTAATTGTTAAAGACCATCACGCTCTCCAAGATTGAAACACAATATTAAGTAGGTGTTTGGTGAGAATTAAAATTAGATTTTTAATAGATTGTGATAGAAATTTTTGAAATGTGTGACTGAAAAGTTGTGAGACTCATGAAATATGTGATTAATATTAATTGTCTGACTTTTACTTAAATTAAAATATGATTTTAATCCGAAACTAACATGCCTAAAATTGCTACAACCTTGAGACACAAGTTTGATATAGAGCTCCAGCCCCATTATTTCAAACTCTTTTTTCCCTGAACTTATTTTCAATTACACATTTTCTTAATAAAATAATTATATGCGCAAATTTATGATTTTTTTCCTAATTTTTAATTATACAAAAAAAAAATATCACTACTACAAAATCTATTTTTTCAACAAAATGGAGCTCAAACAAAGGCATAATGTTGACAATATTGTACGGTATTAGTCGTGTCAAAATGTGTAAAGTTGGCTTAAAAAATAAAAGCTAATGAAAACAAAAAACCTAAAGAAAAATGTGAAAGCTATCTCAAAATTAGGTGGTGTCGATATACAAAACTAGACGGATGACTTCCTCATAAGCCTAACTAACGGACCTATATATAGAAAAAGAAAAAAAAAAAAAGTGAAAGCTCATAAGCTCCCATCTAATTACATAAAATGGGAAGTCGACTAGAGGTCACATGGTTTTAATTCAAACATTATTAACGAAAATATAACCATCGTACCGTATAGCTATATCTAGAATTTAACATGCTAGTCACTCTTTCATCTAAGGAGAGTGTCACAGTTTGCTCCATATATATCAAATGCGTCGGCTAAAGTTAACAAGGTAATGAAAGATAATGGGTGGCTATTTGTTACTCCGTCCCAATTATATAGATTGAATTTCCTTTTTATCTTGTCTCAAATATATAGACTTGTTTCCTTATGTAGAATATTTTATTGTGTTCATTTACCAATATACCCTTATTAAATTTTTCCCACTTAATATGACAACTTCTTGAAATCATCCAAATACACACATTTCTCACTTCTTGGAAACATGGAACAACTCTCATTTCTTCTTCTTCAAATTCTTTATTAATTCCAACAATAATTTAGTTTTACATACTGAAAATTAAATAGGAGTAAATTAGGAAAGATCTTGGCAAAAATTATTTTTTCAATGACATTAAAGAAACTTTTATTAATTCATGTGAAAAACAAAACAAGCCTATATAATTGGGACGGAGAGAGTATATGATATCAATAAGATGAACAAGGAAAATAAACATAAATTGATAGCATTGTGTGTAAAGTTATTTCTAATTAAAGATCATTTAAAAATGACAGGCTCTTAATATTCTGCATTATGGACATTGTCATGTACATTGTAATAGATAGTATTAAAAGAAAAGTTTAAATCTTGGCTGTTATCCATGCGCTTAGAACGGGGTTAAAATGTGCATATGCATTGCTAGTTGTTGTCGTCAAAGACAAATACAATAAAAACAAAAGAAGTGATGAAATGCACTTTAATGAATACCGGGGGTAGGGGAAAGAAATAGGTTTCCAAATGGGAAGACAATCAAATACAGCAATGGGCAAGACGAGTCAACAGGATAAGCAGATACTAGATATCAACTTCCCTGAGAACGACCAGAGAAGGCCGTAGCATACTGGTTTATGTGTGAGAACCAAAAGTTTTTTGAGTTTATTCCCTTTTTTAGTAAAAGATACTTAAAACCCTCATGCCAATTCCACTCCTTCTCCCTCGAAAGCATGAGTGTCAAGTCATATTCACCTAAGATCCTCTCTATCTAGAGGTACATGGTCATTGGCCCATCAACACTTGTATAATTTCCCTTTGTATTACATGTGTCTGCATGCCTATTAACTAAGTGAAAGTGTGTGTATTTCATAGCCCTGATTCCTGAATAGACCCCATTAGATTTTGCATCAGCCACAGAGAAAAGCCATATCCAATAAATAAGAGGACAGCAGCAACCCTACATAACAGCATATATGTTTAAGGCATCCCAATGCAATCAACCAACAAAATACTCGAGATCCTACGGTTCTTCTTAGTCCAAACAGAGTCTAAAAGAAGAAAAGCTAGCTGGGTCACACACAAAGCAGTCAATTCATCAGTAAAAATAGTAATCTCTCTCTTTCTCTGAGAGTAGTGGGGGGGATAATTTAAGAAAATCCAGTTTCCTTTTAACTTTCTCATGTCATCACAAGTGCCTTTCATGTCTACTAAACTGGACCTGGAATCTGGCTGCCACTTCATTTGCCATTAACGAGGTAAAAAATAACTGTACATGTAGAATGACTAAAGACTTGAACATCAAATTTTAAGTATTTATGAAATGGATAATTCTATATGTATTAAAACTTTTACTACATGGTTTACCCCTCCAATAGGGGGGCGCCACTTGACGTTTAAGTAAACCATGTAGTAAAAGAGAAAGTAAGTGTAGCATTGTCCTTATGAAATATGCTTCCCTCGATTTCTGCACGGGCGACATGGCCAATGGATATCGGCTCCACTCACATCCACGTAGTTTATCTCTTACACACTTGGACAAATCGTTAAAAGCACATGGCTTTCTTCGGAAGTGAAGAGGCGGTCACGAGTACTCTGACGATCGAATCAGTCAACTTGTATAAGTATATTTGAGTGTGACGTACAAAAGACGTGTGCAACAATAGTGTTTGGACATGGGGAATTTTAAGAGAACCAATATGACAGCTTACTAATTGGCTGCCACGTGGCCGATACTTGAATCCTCATCAGACAAGGCAAAATAGAATATGGGCTTCTTTTCAATTTGGAATGAACAAGTTTGATGTAATGGAAATGACATCCATCCAACTCATATAACTCATTTTTTTCAGAATCGCTGTTTCGACTTTTCAAATAATTGTAAAATTAATATTTAGGAGTAAATCAAAGAAAAGTAACACTGGGGAAAAAGAAAGAGGAGGCAAATAAGTGAACTGATAAGAACCACCTCTATTGACAATTACACTCCCATACAGTACAGGTCCCACAATACAATCAAAACAAGCAATCATTTTGTAGCAAGTTCATGCCTAAATATAAGAACCAAAATAAGGCACCAGCGGAAAAAAATTAAGAAAAAACATGGAAAGAAAGGGAAAATGAAGCTTTAGCTCGTGTATTCACAATGATCCTCAGTTTGCTTAGACACGTTGTACAAGTCTAAAACACAACCAATGATTTCAAAGTTCTTTTCATTTTAATGATTTAAAAGGATAAAAGGGGCGATACTGTAATAAAAACTAACACCTCAACAAATTAATTCAAGTAACTAAACCAAAATATAAGATGGCGATTAAATCAGGGTTTGGCTTATCAAGCACACAAAAAGTATAGTTATGCATCCTTCCAAATACAGAGAGACATGCAGTCTAGGTCTACTAAAGAACACTACTCATTGTTTCCTCATCCATTGAGTGCTATTTGTGTACATTACATCCAACTAATCAAGCCCAGTTTACATTCAGGCTCATTCAAATAACAAATCAAAATTATTTTGAATGCCTGTAATATAATGATGTATTTGTTAAAAATGTTATATTTCTCTGATGTCACATGAATAAATAGTGAGTTCAACAATACACTCGTTTATACAAACTGGTAATTACTATTACAATGGTTCCATTGAAACTCTTATGAATATGATGAGTCACACAAGACATCATACTAAAAGATTTGATAGCCGTTCTTTTGAAACTCTAATACAGTAACAAATGAACTTTCTTTTTATAATTTTCTTCAGGTTTTTTATACAAAAAATAAGACAACTTTTTTTTGCTGATCTTGCACATGACAAGAATAAACAAGAATAATCACAAGATGGTGATAAATTGTAAAATCACATGGCCAGGTAATTGTAATATGATAATGTGGGTATTGACATCCGATAGTTTATGTCTGGGGCCACATTCAGTTGTAACAAACAACTCAATTTCCCCCCATAACTTAGTACATCAAATTAGAAAAATATTTGTACAAGACAGCCGACACTTGCCTAAAAGACAGAGATATGTTGCTAAATAAAATAAGCACTACAATTAAAAACTCACCTCAATAGTCGTAGGTATTGATAAGATATAAAATAGTCAATCCACACGAACAGTTCTAACTGGTAGTCAAGTTGCAACGGATGGATTTGGGGCATCCTCCAAGGAGTAAGGTAACCAGTCCCCTCATCCTCCCTCACACAGTAGGAGCTTTGCAGCAGATATCAAAGATATCATCCAAGGGAGCGTGGTCCCCAGTCCCTTCATCCTTCCTTGCATACAGCAGTTGATTCCCTTTGAAGACAAACATCCCTCCCTAATAAAAATACATGTAATCATATTATTGGTTTAGCACAATTCATGAGTTGGTTACACTAAGATAGACAGCATAGGAGGACAAAACAAAACCTGTTGCAAGACACCACTCCTATCATCTGGTGTGGCTTTAATCGTGTAGTTCTTCATAGCCTTTTTCACAGCCTCCATTCTCGAAAATACTTTGGCCTGTTGAGTGAAAGACAAGAAAAACTAAAGCTCGGTAGAAAGAAGACAAGTAATTCGAATTTTAGATAAGATAGCTTTTGAACGAGGAAAAAGGCTGAGATGAGATACACTCGCTGGATTGAAAAAAGTCCGGCCAAGTCCATAATATAACCCCAAAATATTATAAGCCTGCAATACCAGACAGGTGTAAGAAATTAGTTTAGGCTTATGGCAAACAAAATAATCTCAATTGGGAGAGGTAGAAGTTGTTACCTTACGTTCGGGGTCAGCATAAAGGCAATCCAGTGGAAAAGGTAACTAACAGTACACATAAATCAGTATTAGTAATCAGAACTAGCACCAACACAAAGGAATAAATTTTAATTTGGTTCAGTGATAACAAAAGAAGAAAAATGTTTCATCACTTAGGATCCCCTTTCATTTCAAAGTGCACATTACGATGGGATATGAACGGGAGAAACAAATTAGTTATGTACCCCTTACATTTTCCAATGGAACATATTAGTTGAGGTATTTTCCCCCTAACAAGGGGGTTAAAAGATGAATTCAGTTGAGTCAAGGAATGCAGGTCTCCAGGAAACAAAGTGAATATAATGTGGCGGATGATAACATGAATAATAATTGGGTACCTATGTTAGCGAAACAGTTTAGAATAAATTAGCTCAGTTAACCATTTCATTGAAACCAACTTGACCAAATGTTGATTTTAATGAACTGATGTGCAAGTTTGAAATGAGTCTTATCACATTTAAACTGCTACCTCAGATAAAAAGCCACTTTTGACAAAAATAAAATAAAATTTATATTCCAAATAAAAGCTGTAGTTAAATTTCTCACCATAAATTTATCAATTTTTATTTAATTTTAAATGTAAAGGGTAAAATTACCCTTTCAGCAAGAAGACGAGCTTTATTAGGAGTACCAACACCAACAGCAATCAGCTTAACACCAGCAGAGTCAAATCTTTCTTTCGATTCTTTGAGGGCCTCCGCAAGTTCCCAGCTAATATGAAATGAAAAGAAGCACGTCAAAAGGCTGAACCTGGAAATTCTTGAATTTATTTATTGTAAGGAAGTTAATGGGGTCAAGTGATTCGTGGTTTACCAGCAAAAACATCCAAAATGCCGCAACAGCGCAACAACAGCCGTTCCCTGAAAAGAATATTTCAGTTTAAAATTCAAAAATTAGGAACAGAAAGGGCCTATATTGCTTCTTTTAAAAGAAAGAACCTTACATTTAACGTGTTGGACTTGCATCCTTTTCAAATAAAAGTATTGATGACTCCAAACAACTAAAACCACTGGACTGGGACTTATAAAAAAATGTGATGAGTAAAACAAGTTCAAGTAGCACAATGCTTGGCAAAAGTTCCAACCATATTCACTGCAGACATTTGGAACCGATCTTAGCCACCAAACCCAAACGTCCAAATAGTGTTTCAGACTTACACAACTTTGCTGACACAAAGCCTGGCTGGAGCTAACTTATTGTTTTCATTATTTTAGGCTTCATCTAAACTTTGGGCATAAAACTTATTTTAGGAAAGAACACCATTTTCATGACTTAGGTTGTGAAAGTTATAAGCTTCAGAAGTCAGCGACTACCTCAGGTGTGTCAAGAACAAAGTTTTAAATGTCCAACACAAATCTTAGATGTCCTACGTATATACTTGATCAGAGAACTTTCACTCTGAGCTGTATTTCAACTTTGAGGTATACTCTCGTACTCGTGTTTTCGATTAATAAATTTATGATATTGAACTAATTCCAACACTCACAGTGAACTCGTGCTGATTGGCTCACGACGCCGACAATCAAAATGGTTGATATATTAAAAGTTGACCTAGTTTCAAACAAGTGTAATTATTCCTGATTTATAAGCTTATATCCAATCTAATGTTATCTGCCAAACACCAATATTTAGAATAGCTACCTATGAATATATACCCTGAAAACAGAACTTTTAGCATTCTCGCAGCTAAAATGAAAATCTTTAGTTTTATACTCTTCAGGCCCTTTACTTACGAGGTTGTCTATACAGTTTCAGTTGCAACTACTGCGTCGAAAAATGTTGTGTTATCAGACGATTTAGAGGCTTTTTGATCAGCTGAACATGAAAACCCCAAATCAAAATATGTTTTGAGTGAGTCACACTGGGAAATCATTTGAGCTTTCTCTTCTTAATTATCCAAGTTGTTTTTGTTGCTCTAAGTTGGTTAAGCCTGCCAACTAGTTCAAAGGGATAGTTGCTCCTCCTGATGTTTAGTGAATTTGAGCTGCCACTATAGCTGAAAATCTAGAGGGGAGACCCTTTGTAGTGGTAGGACTCCCAATGGACTGAATTAGTATAGATTTTGTATCACTCATTTTTATCTTCTCTTTTGTGGTTATTTCTTACCTTCCTCTCGAGTTTGATTGCTGAGTTTCATTGGTAAGATCCATGAGAAAAAATTGAAAATCTGTTGGTGCTCCTTCACATACTACTTGGAATATCATCGTCAATACATATGCTGAGAAAAAAATTAGTATTGCGTGGCAGTTTTGATAAACTTAAAAAGTTTAAATTTTTTGTTATATCTAGATGAGATTCTCACTTGAGACCTACATAAGGTAAGGAGAGGAGGGAGGTACAAAACTTTAACTCACTTAAAATAGAGAAATACTAAATAACTATAAAACTAGGCCTAAAAACCTTTGAGATTCTAATGGCTATCATACTTTAAACACTTTTATCTGGCCACAGGTTAGCATGCAGAGGTCAGTTGGGTGATGTATGTTAAGTTTGCTCCTTGTTTTATGTACTAGTTGAAAGTCATCGCTAGTCGAAGCTCAGCTTGGAATCAGTTGTTAAAAAGTGTGTTTGACATTGATTTGCAAACTAACCTAAACTAAGCCAAGGTTGAACATAATTTGGCATTCATCAATGTATCACGTCTAGGGTTCAGTTTGGGTTGACCAGCAAATAAATCCTCCCATTTCTTTCTCACAAGAGCTGAGATTTCTCAGACTTTTCAAAGCCAACTCAAAATATTTTCAAGGTGCTCTTACACCCAATTATCATGTTCACTAAATAAAATTTATATTCTAGATCTGTCCAAAATTAAATGCCAAAATAAATCCTACTCAGACGACCTTGTATATTGATTCTATTTTTCTTTTCACCAAAAAATCTATCGAGTAATTTTCAAGTCCGATAACCATTTCAAGCCATATTCTATATGTCCACTCTGTCCCAGATTGAATGGCCTATTTAATTTAGAAGAGACAAAATTTATAACAATTTGTTACTTTTTCACGTAGAAAAACTTTAATTCCCCTCTGTAATTTAAAATATGTTTTACTATGAAAATTACATCTCTCTAAATTCGTTCATATAAAACGCTAAAATTTATACAATTAATGAAAAGTTAAGTTCTCATAATATCCAAAAGAAATAACAAAAATATGATACATAGTGGATAAAGAGTACCTCCTTTTGATCCCAGAGGTCCTTGAACTTGACGGGCTCGCCAGTGGCAGTGAAGATGCCGACATCCCCGAGAACATCCGTGATGTTATCGGGAACAGCCGCAGTGGTAGAAGCTTTGGCTACAAAAGACGGTCCAATCAGACTCCTTGTATAACGAATTTTACAGATGGGCTTGGTTGGAGATTGGGAATGGAACAGTGATTTTGGAGCGTGGATAGATGAGAAAGGAAGAGATGTGAAGGGAGTGAGGGTTAGAGTCTGTGGATTTATCATTTTCGCCATGATTTTGCGTGGAATTCTTTAGAAGGCTAGCACCCGGAAAATGGGATTGTTTTTGATCGAAAGGAAAAGGTTCCGATATTTTGAGGGGAGAGGGGCTAATTACGAACGTAAACAGTTATGTGGCGGGAGATGGGTTCACGATTTCCATAAACGATGTCGTGTTACTGTACAAGTAATCCTTGCTTTCGAAGATAATAAGGATTTCACCCTTTCTTCAAAGAAATAAATAAATAAATGGCACTCAACTCTCCAATGAGTTTTAAAATAAATTTAAATTGTGATTTAGCTATTTAAAGTGATCAATAATCTTTCCAATTGAAAGATACAAAGTAAATGTAAATTACATTTCTCGATTACATCCACAAAAGGCAAAAAATTAATTTTAATATTTTTGTTATAGGATAATTTGATTTAAGTTCATCGAATGTAAATGAGTATGCAAAAATGCTTTTAAAGATTCTGGCTTACGCCCAATTTTACACCAAGATCCTCTTTACTTTTTTTGTACACATTGGGTGCAATGTTTCATCATTGAACATTTGACAAATCATTGTGTGTCAACATGAGCATCATTTCAAAGTCGACAATTTGTCAAATTATTATCACTCGTTACGAGCTTTTAAAATCACGTGTCGGAATAAGCTCGTTTTAATGGCAATTTTATTCTAAAAAACGACTTCTTTAATAGTGATTTTTAGGAGAATGTATATTAGAAAAATAGAACAAGATTTGAATTTATGTGCAAAATATTTTATTGTATAAATGTATGTTTGAAAATGAATATGTAGCAAAAAGAATTTTCAAATAATTAATGTCAAACAAGGGCTAACTATTACTTACCAATTTAATTCAATGACAAGCATTTGACATTTTTTTTCATGAGAGCCAAGTACCACTCTCCCAAAACATATATTCGGAAGAATAGTGCTATATGTACCTTTTGCATAACATTATGGTTGACATCCCTTTTATGTGGAGAAAACTTATGTAGCGATATGATAGATAGGTTCAAAATCAAAAGTAATAGTGTTATTATATGAAAAAGTGTAGTGTTATTATTAAAAAAGTAAGTATAAATGTAGCACGGTTGTATCCCAAATATACATTTTCGAGAAAAGTCTTAATGTACATAATTTTTTGGGAAAAGCCATTCTGCCAGGGTCAGGGCCTGGCCAGGGTCTGGTAAAATGACCCTGGGAGCCCAGCATCCTCCAAATGTTTGACTATTATCTCACAGAGTTACAAATTCATTCACTATTATATTATTTTTGTTGTTTTGTATGTATAATTTTTATTACTTAATTTGTTATACATGCAATATTGAGTTAAATAATTTAGTACNACATTTTCGAGAAAAGTCTTAATGTACATAATTTTTTGGGAAAAGCCATTCTGCCAGGGTCAGGGCCTGGCCAGGGTCTGGTAAAATGACCCTGGCAGCCCAGCATCTCTCTAATTTTTTACATACATTTCCGAGGTGAAAGCGACAAGATAACCTCTCGTCTCATTTCTTCCTCTGTCCTTCACAATCCAAATTTGTGAGCCAACCACTTCTCCTGGCTTATTATTTTTAACTGAAAACACGATTCATTTGGAAGACCTTACCATTAATGCACACATTTATTGGAATTGGACTGATTGGATGGAACATTATCAAGGTGATAAGCTTTGGATTTTGAACCCAATCCACTGTCGATTTTCACTGAAGGCCTTAATGAGGATGTTCTAATTAAGAGCATGTTTGGTAACAATTAAAATTGAAAATATGGTCGTTATTGGGTATCGTTCGTCTAATAAAAGTCAATAATAACAACTAATTTTTCAATTTTAATCCGATTTTAATCTCTACCAAACAGGCTCTAAAGCAATGCTTGGTGTACAAAAGATATTTTTATAGAAAACTTACATACACACACATTGATGGGTCCCGCATCAATAAAAAAAATGTCATAGCATACACCCACCCACCCCGCCATTGTGTCTATCTATAAATTTTACTACAAATGGTTTTTTTTCCTTCTAATTATTGGTAAATACACTTCTCCATTGCTGCTGAATACGCACAGGGTACAGTTGAAATGTATTTTTATGATTAAGAGTGTGTCTGAGCCACATTATTTTGGAAGAACGTAGTTTGGAATAGTAGATTGATAGAGAATATGTTGTTGAAAAATAAAGAAAAATTATTGATGTGATGTAAAATATTATTTTATTGAAGAATGTGTGGTTGAAAAATGAGAATTGATTTACTGTAAAATTGGAGAATCCTAACCAAACAGGCTCTAAATATTTATTTGTATTTAAAAAATATGTCAAAAA
>CAIGRR010020981.1:0-10379 GCA_903798365.1 Fraxinus sp. 1973-6204
ATTTATATGTATAGTTATTTATTCAATATGACAATCGGTTCGATATCGATTCAACCCCGATTTGACTTTTTGACCCTTGACTCTCTTCCTTGTCTGTGTCGATGTCCAGGTCGATTTTTAAAACTTTGGTTGAGATCAATTTTTTTTTTTCCAATTCTTAAACATGTTTAATAATTATAAATTTATCAAATTTTTTATGTTTTGAATTTGATTGCTTTTTTATTCTAAATTTATTTATTTTCTCTTTTAATTATTTTAGTGACGAATAATATGCCATAAAAATATTTTATCGACTCAATTATTTAAAACAAATCGATCAAGAATGTACCTTTGAGTTGTTGAGAGATATAACAAATCGGACTGAGACCCTAAATTTATTTCCCATTAATTTCGTTGGATACGGATCGGATTCGGATCAAAATCCAATCCATTGACAGTCCTAAGGGCGTGTTCGGTAGAGATTAAAATCGTATTAAAATTGAAAAATTAGTCGTTATTGTTGACTTTTATTAGACGAATGAGATCTAATAACGGCTATATTTTTAATTTTAATTGAATTTTAATCGGTACCAAACGNATCCATTGACAGTCCTAAGGGCGTGTTCGGTAGAGATTAAAATCGTATTAAAATTCAAAAACTAGTCGTTATTGTTACGAGTGAGACTCAATAACGACCATATTTTCAATTTTAATTGGATTTTAAGTTGTACCGAACTTGACATAAATGAGTATTCTTCTAAAGGAATCAAACGGTCAACAAAATTAACTAGTTCAGGGTTGGTCCAATTTGGTTCTTTTTGTATTGTACTATAGAAAAACAAAAAATAAAAAAATTGTACATTATAAAATGTTCCGATTTTTTATTTTTACTTTGATGCTCTATTTTAGGCGATAAATGTGTTGATTATTGAGAATATTGAAACTTGGTGACGCAATTGGAATTGATAATTGAACCAGAATCGTTTAGATCTCGATTAGGTAAACATTTATTAGTTGATAAAGACTAATTTGTTTTTCTTGTATATTTTAAATTTTATTCATTGTTGCAATTATTTGATGGAAGTTCAGTTTTATACTTCTTAATTAAATATATGTATATATTAATTATGTGCAGTACACTAAATTCAAATGTGGAGGAATGTCTATGGGCCTAAGCTGGGCCCATGTTCTTGGAGATGCATTCTCAGCTGCAGAGTTCTTGAACCTGTTGGGAAAGGTGGTAGCAGGTGAAAAGCCCAATAGGCCCATTAACTTGGCTCATTTGAAAACGGAGTCCACAAGTTCTGAAAGCCCATTAAGGAATATAGAAGATCCACTTTCTGTCAAACGGGTGGGCCCGGTTGGAGATAATTGGATTCCAGTCGATAACTGTAAAATGGAAGCATTTTCCTTTAGTGTTAATGCCACACAATTGAGCCATTTGCAGTCAAAAATAAGTAGCGATGGCACTGATTTTTCTCCATTTGAGGCTCTTTCTGCTGTCATTTGGCAATGCATAGCAAACATTCGATGCGAATCGGCACCAAAAGTTGTGACAGTATGCAAGATGATGGAACCAAACAAGGCAGATGGGAATAATCAACTTATAAGTGTTGTTAAAGCTGCTTATCCCATTTTTGAAGCCAACCCTAGTGAGCTAGCAGCATTGATGAAAAATGCAGCATTTGATCAAATAGAAAAGATCGAAAATGCAATCGAGAAAGACAACGGAGTGTCTGATTTAATTGTTTATGGCGCGAATTTAACTTTCGCGAATCTTGAAGAAGCAAAGTTCTACGAATTTGATTACCGCGGAGAGAAGCCAGTTTACGTTAGTTATCGAGTTGATGGTGTTGGTGATGAAGGGGCTGTCTTGGTGCTCCCTGGGCCGCCGAAGAATGGAGGAAGGACTGTTATGGCAATTTTGCCAGAAAATGAGGTGATTGAGCTTAAATCAGAGCTGAAAAAGTGGTTTATGGATTGACAAAAAAAAAGTGTTTTTAATTATTCCATTAGCTTTTGAATGTGGGGATGTGAATGTTGTTTTACATGCATTTTTCTTTAAAGCAATGGCGTCTTTTGGCTCATTTGTAAAATATGAATAAATTAAACTATGAGTCCTTGTTTTTCTGAAATTTCCTCATATCTATGTTTCATTGTTAGTCTTTCTCACATCAAGTTGTATGTGATGTATCCTACGTGTAATCTGTATACAAGCATTTAGTTCTTATCGATTTGTTCTTTCTTTTGAAACTCGACTATGTGATCTAACAATCTCGTGTAACATCGATTCAAAAGTGACATATGCAACTCTTTTTGTTAATGGTCTTGTAGTTTGATGGTATTTTTCGAGATTTTGATCGACAAGAGGGTATTGATTTATGGGTATAAAAATGTGTTGGGTTGCTCGATATGCTTAGGGTTCAGGCATGGCATGGCTCGGTATGGGCGGCGTCACGGGCTGGTCGACCCGAGTTCCATCTACTTTGATGCAAATATAAGGAATGGACATTCCGCACGATGTAGATGGTTGATGCCAAGAGAAAAGGACCATTAACAAGAATCAACCAAGTGTGTGGCTAACTGTTCATAGCTAATCTTTGGTCTACAATCATGGGAAAAGTAAGGTTATAATTGAAAGGACACATCCAGAAAGTTTAGATATTGGCTCTACTTTTGAATAATCACTTTCTTCCCACCACCTTTCAGTATGAACACTAGACAAAAGCTAAAACATACAAAGTTCTCTGTAACTTCAATGAATTCGTCGTGTTACGCGAGTTGGCCCGTGGCATCGCTCTCAAGCTTTCGGGTGTGGAATGGCGACTATGAGGTCGCTATCGTCCATTCATTCTTAAATTAACATTTCTGCTTTGTGAAAGTTACGATTGTTTGTCTTGGAAGGGTCGAGGTCGACATTTGTGAAAGGTGCTGCCTAGATGACTATCAGGATCCACACGTTTGTCCTCAAAAATTTAAGCCATTCATGTAAAAGATTTTAGTAAACCCTCAAATACTGGATAGAGACTAGGATTTGAAGCTAAGATTCATTGAAGTGAGCTTTATTTATCATCTTGAAATTTGCAATTTCTAGAAAATTCATTCAAATTAAGCCCATGTTTGACGATCATTATTTTTAAACTTATTTTTCTACGTACTCATTTTTAATCATACATTCACATAGTAAAATATTCTACGTATAAACCCAGAACTTTTCCCTACTTTTTAACCACACATTCCCCTAAAAATCAATATTCAAAACTCTGTTTTCTACGATAATAGTTGTCAAACATGCTCTTAATTCGATTTTTAGAACATGTAATTCACCATATTTTGTCAAAACGGTTCGTCTCCTTCCTACTTAATTGCAATATAGAACTCGTATATGGTCAAGATCAATTTTCCGACCCTTTAGGATTTCTAAAGAACTCATGTTTTTCAGCCTTGCACTAGGTAGTCTATTTATGAGATAAGTAGTTGTTAGCACGGCGTCTGACCAATAGGGTTTTGGAACATTATTTTGAAAAAGAAGTGACCTAGTGAATTCTCCTAAAAATCACGATTTAAAACATTGTTTTTTGAAAATAATGGCCACCAAACGGGGACTAAAAAGGCAATGATTAGTAGCCTCTTCTCTATTGAAGGTTCTGCAAGACCACCATAGGAAGGGAGAATTATTGTTTTATAGTATATATCAACTAGTAAGGATAACATATTTTCTAAATTTGTCCTATTCTGTTACTAGCTAATACTAGGGTTGAGGTATCTCAAGTCCAACACAAAAGTGAGTCTGAAAGCAAGGCACCAATGCAAGGATTTTCTGTTGTAGTCCTGTAAGAGGAATTTTCCAAGATTCAAGCAAGTCAGCAAGCCAAAGTTTTTTGAGAAGTAGGACTATAACACCATATCTTAGACACTAGGGTAACATCTCTTCTTTCTAATGTCAAATTAAGGCAATTTAGTGAAATAGATTCCCCCGACACTAGGTCCGACTAACTTTCAACGTTCACACCTTTTTCTTTCTCAGAATTTTTCGTAAACTGCTATTTTTATATAAGAAAAAGTTCAGTTCAATTCGATTCTGTTCTCATCTTCCCTTGACAAAGGAACGAAGGCTAGCTTAATGCCCTCTTTGAGTTAAAGAATGAATTTAGCACTATCACTCCACTTTGTTTTCATGCCTAACTTCTTGTTATTTATACCTTGGTTTCTAATAGTTTACTTCGCTAGCTTCGGTCCCCTACAATCTTTATACCTACAAAAACAAAATCTAGAGGCAATGCAGCAAAAGCCAGACCCCAAGAAAGGGCAAAACCCAACAGGCATATTTTGTAGCCACGATCTTGATAAAGATAAAGCCTGCTGTGTTCCAGGCAAAGGGCACACATAGCCCTACCCGCCTACCCCTTACCCAAGATATGCTGAAAACCGCTACAACAATTGTAGGATGCTGACTACACAACGTGGGGCCCCTGAAATTCCTTCCATTCTATTGGATAATTTTTATGGATTCTGTCATTTCACATATTCATACTAAAATGAAAGGAAAATTTAGCCTAGTTTCACAACAAAGATGAAAAGCAGCAAAAATTGAACAAGGGAATCATTCAATGCCAAATAATAATAATAATAATACAAACAAACAATTCATATGTTGATTGAGGGAAATCACAACTCAATTCGTCTAGATGCCAAAAGACTTTGTACATAAGCTTGCAATCTGGCCATACGTTTAATCTGTCAAGCGAAAGCCCTTCCACATGGGTATGCCAAATTACTATAGCCAACTTTTGTCTTGGTATGCAATCATGGAGTCTTGTTCCATTATGCTCACGAGTATATCTTATCCGAGCCTAATGCTCAGTTCATAGTACTTATAAATTCCATATAAAAATAAAAAAAACTTATATCTACACTCGTAATCAATAAGGATTAGAACTTTAAGATGATGATTGATTCCTTTGCCTACGCATTCGTGCCGCCCACGAAATGTTATCACCGGAGTTCTTATACGTACTTCTTCTCTTCAGCTCTGATACTTGAGATTGCCAACGACTCTTCCATTCACTTTTCTCTTCCATTTGCTGCTTGCATAAAAGAAGAGCCATAAGATACATGATAATAATAGTCCAATGCCCGACAGCAACCTCATAATCAAAATTAACATATAGACATCTAAGCCAACAAACACACAATAAACAAGATACACAAAGTCGAAATACAAAATTGTTGGCATTCACTTATCTTACGAAAACAGTCAGCCTAATCATGTCCACTTTTCTACATGGATAGACAATCTAATCACAAAGTAGTTTTACCATCAGAAGAAAAACGAAAAAAGAATATGGTAACACAAAAGTCATCTTAGTCATATAACTACATGATTCAACAGGATTTATCAAATATTTGTTTCTAAATTTCAATATAACTTCATCTTAACTGTTTAGGTCAAATCACACTTCACCTATATTCAACACAAAATCTTTAACTAGATTGCATTTAATTCTTTTTGACATTTTACTAAACCAAATGTTTATAGTCAGCGTTGACAGGTTGGCGATAAACAGACAACTGTAATGTTCTTCTGGTTACACTTTTTCCATGGATTTATCCTTGAGAATCCAGTGCGTTGTCCAGCTTGGATTTGAATTCACAAGAGATGAAAAATCTAAACTTGGGAACACCGAGCTCCATTGGAGTGTGACCATGTTAGTTTCAACAGGCTATTCACCTTTAGGATTGTCTTTAACCTACCAAAGAATTCTATAGAGTGCTCAAAACACAAATTTCCACTCAATTCATTTATAAATGAACTTTTACAAACCACGAAAGGTTCTTCAATTGGTCATGTCTTGAATTTGATCCCCCAATGGTCATCAATTCGCCACTGAGGTGAGAACTCGACCGTAAACTTCAGGCCTCGTGAGATTAGTCGAGGTGCGCGTAAGTTGGCTGGACATCAACAATTATAAAAAAAAAATAATAATAATAATAACTTTTACAAATATCCATTTCAGTACCTGCCTAAATTTTTTAGTCCTTGATTATTTGATATTTTTCTAAATCCTCCTTTTGGATTAACTTACTTGGGAATATTTTCAGAACAAAATTGACTAAATCCAGTGTATTTCTTATACTCAACTTTCATTCATCAGCAAACCCAAAAAATTATGCCTAGTCTCCTCGCACTTTGTTCAATCTCCCCCGAATTTTATCATAAAAAGATCAATAACTTGCAAACTTCATATATATCCCTTGATGTTTGATTCCACTTCAATTGAATGAATAAATTAGTCAAGCATAAAATCAAAATCTCCCTTGATTACTACCACCCAGGACAATCAATATGGCTAATTGGAAAAAGGAAAATCGAAAGGCTTACCTCGTCGAATCTGTAATGGCCACGGGCAGAAAACGCAAGGTGAAGGCCCTTAGCCATGTCGCGATCATACAAAGCTCTCCTCCTTGGATCCGACAGCGTTTCATAGGCCTCCTGGACCAGAATAAACCTCTCAGTATACTCCTGGACACTATCAGGAGGCGACACATCAGGGTGGTACTTCCGTGCCTGCTGTTTGTAAGCTTGTTTGATCTCCAATAGGGTCCCAGATTCGGGTATGCCCAGAAGATCGTAGAAGCTGACGGGGCGGTCAGGAGACAGTGAAATGGTGTCACTGTAGTTAGATTTCAGTGGTCTGAAAGCGGGTCCGGGTCTGGGTCGGAAGGAGATTGAAGAGGGAAGTGGGTCGGATCGGATTGAAGGAACGAAGAAGGAGAAGCGAAAAGGGTCGCTTCTGGGGAATGTTACGCCATGGTTGCAGCACATTCTTCTCTCTGGTTTTTGTTATTTTTAGGTGAACTTTTGTTGGCGGGGTACATTAATACATATAGAGGCAGCAGCGTGGCTGGAGTGGAGATTTTTTCATTTCTATTTTTAACGTTATCTGGTGCATTTATTTGATCAATGATTCAATAGACATATGCGTACATGAATCTCTGTTTGACCCACATTCTTTTAAAATATATTATTTTAAAATTTATTTTCAATTCCACAATATTATTTAATAAAATAATATTTTTCATCACATTAATAATTTTTCCTTATTTTTTAATCACATATTTCTATTTAAAATACAATATTCTCTCAATAATATCCATCAAATACACCCGAAAGAACAAATTTAAGCATTTAACGATAATGATAACGCAATTTGCTTCCCAGGCACTCAAAGGAGCAAGATAATATAGGGAAATGACTTCTTAATTTTGCAATTTTATACAATATGGCTTATTACGTGGCACGAAGGGTTGTGGACTACTTCTATAACGATATAATCATCCGATTTAATGAGTATTGTTACGTGTTAAAATAATTTTTATTTACGAGCGCACCATGTCAGCTCTAAAAAGCCCCATCAGGGCTTCATATTGAGCTTAAAAGAGCATCGTTATAAAAGGACAATTGAAACCTTCGTCCAAACGAAAAAAATAAAGGTCTCGGCTCGATCTCGAACATAGACGCCATTTGAATGCACATTTCGACACAATCAAATAAGCCTCATTTTCCATGCACACCTACGTGTACGTAGCAAAATGTATGACAAGTGTCACGTAAGCACAAAACTCAATCAAAGTATGAGAACTTAAACTTAATCATGACATCTAGCATAATAATGAATATGTCAACTGAAAATAATAATCGAAAAATCCCTAAAACGTCTATAAAAAGGCCATTAACACAACGAAAAGGGTTAAATATTGAAAGGTTTCTAAAAATATGAAGAAGAAAAATCTTAGTTTCAATTTTCAACTTTCTCCAAAAAAAAAAAAAAATGTCACTTCAAATCAAGGCAAAAATTAGGGTAATCTTGAAAATCTTGGCATTATTCTCAAATCGAAGTACTAATTTCGACAAGGAATCTATTGAAAACATGTTCTTTCTCCCTTTAAACAAAAAGGTTCACCCAAATACATCCAAATATCCCAATAGGGGACAAAATCTTGTCAAAATTCATTCAGTCTTTCACGTGACAAGTTGGTCGTGTATAATTCTTGATCAACTTCAATTAAATTTTTTTTTCTACATGTGCAACTACAATCGGTGTATTAACAATTTTTTTTTGTAAGCAATATAAGCATTTAGAAAACAGTTTTTCGTTTTTTTTCAAATAATGTAGCACATCAATTCCTTTCTTTCTTCTTGATAATAGCAACTCAAGACAGTCAACTCCAAACATAAATCATAGTTTTCAATGCACATAAAATATGGAAGTAAAGGAAACAGATTTTCGCACATTTTTCAAACAAATTGTTATTAGGTGCAAATTCATCTTTTTCGAATATTTCACATATTTCTTCGTAAAATGGTCACGCATTAAACTAATTAACAAGATTTGCGTGTTAAAAAGACAAAGAAAAAATGGTTTTTATTTCTATATTTAAAATGAAAAATAAAAGGTTTTTATTTCTAGATTTTGCGTACGGATTCATACCTTTATCTTTTTAACCACACATTTTTGAAAAAATTACTTGTTACTCAATTGAGAATTATATATCAAAAAATCAAAATCAAACAAGGACTGAGTTTTTAATATCGTTTTAAATACATTTTCAATTGTAAAATATAAAATAAAACATAATAGTCCGGGCGGGGACAATATTCCATGCTCACATCCCCGTTCTTGTTACTAAATTGGATGGAACTCTTCGCACCATAAGTGGCGTGGTAAGGCAAGACAGAGTCGTATAATTTTATCATCTCTATCAATAAATAAAATTTCATTTCAACTTAATTGGATGATATGTTAGTGATCCTATAGCCATATTGGATGATGATCACCACTTCTACACTTTATTTGAATAAATTATTTAATGTGACCGAATTGCTAAATAGATCAATCATTAACACAAATCATCGTTATTTTAGGGGCCTTACTATCGTGGTCGTTCATCTTTTCGGTTTCCAGTCATTTGTTGTTTACTTGTTAATGAATAATTTTATCTATCATCACTGTGCTACAATATCAATTTAAGTAACACTATGTAATATGTTCAATTAAAGATAAAATCACGTAGTCCATTTAATTGTAAATTTTATTTAATGCCACTAAATGTTATTTAAATTGGTGTTATGACAATCACTTTTGCAACTCTACCACCAAGTCTTGAAAGACATTGATGTTATTAGAGGTTGATTCAATATTTTGATGATTCTGATCTGACATGCTTCATGCTTTATAATAGAATTATCCTTTTATTTTTATAAATCATCATTGGCATAGGAGAATAATTTAGTGGATATGTACTGTAAACATTTCTGTCATGTTTGCTATACAACAATATATATAGTACAAAAAAAAAAAAAAAATTAATAACTTATTAATTTCAATCAAATATCAGATACGACGAACAAATTGAACATTAGACGTCCAAAGGCGGCAAGGATCCAACACATAAACTGTGATCTTAGACCTGAAAATCTCGTCATTGCTCACCATTTTTACTTCTTCAAAATGTCTAAAAAGAATTTAGAAACGGTAAAAATTCTTCCATGTTTAAAANTTAAGCTCTGTTTGAGCCAAATTATTGTAGAATGGGAATGAAAAATATAGCTGTTATTGGGGCCCACACAAAAGATAGAAAATTTGAATTTATATGTTGATGTGATGGATAACGGTCATATTTTTCATTTGAATGAGATAATAATGTAGATCAAACGAGGACTTAGCATGTTTGGCTGATCTCATTGGTTCTTTTTTCAGCAATTAAATATTTATATCTTTTTTAACACCCACTTAATAACACGTGCGTTTTACGTGGGTTTGCAACATTAATTTGATTTTTCATGTCTTTTGTTAAAGTTTTCAAATAATAATAACTCGAACAAAAGTTGCGAAAAAAACCGATCACATTCAAAAGAATCAAGACTTAATACATAAAATAATACTGTAATTGAAACTAATTTTATTAGTGTTGGAAAAAATGAGGTGATGACTGATTTTGACATAAATTTTGAGTAGGACCCCTTTGCTTATTTTGGAAGATCAACATTGATTTGTGTTCTCCTCCGTGAGAATATCAAAATCATGTATTTACTTGCCAAAAATGAAGCTCGGGTGAATGAGAAATTGGAGTTTAAATTGGACCGTTGAAATATGATTTATATTGGAGGGAAAACTAAATTTGAGTTTATCCCACATATGAAGTTGATGAAAGCAAAAACCATTTTATACATGGCTAGACTTTGGAAGTGTGTAATTGGTGTGCTGTCGTAGACACCCAAAAATAGTCCTTAAACATTTAAAACTAATGTAGTAGTGGAAGTAAGTGTCGATCCCACGAAGAGTGTGCAATTCAACAATTTATGCTTCATATAACGATTGAGGGTTTTTGTATGCAAA
>CAIGRR010020995.1:0-15153 GCA_903798365.1 Fraxinus sp. 1973-6204
TATATATACTGGCAATTCAAAAGAGGACAATTCAACATCCGTGGTCCACCATCCAAGATAAAAAGAAAAACTGACCAAATTCTCCTAGAGGAAGTATAATAAAAAAGAGCAAAACTAAGTTGAATATAAATTACCTTAGCTGCCCCAAGACTGAATGTGAGAAAACTGGACAAAACATGGAAAAAAGCTAGAAAAAATATCAACAATTGGAGTTGCTGGATGCCCACTCTCGAAATCAAAGATAACTTATCCTGTTCCACAATTTCAAAAATCAATAAGATGAAATTAAAATCTGGAACTTCAAGTTCATTAATTGCATCAAATTCATTAACCCCAATTTACGTTCAAAGAATTACTCCATCCTACATATAAAGTACCTGTTCTTCACATTTGGATTCCTCCTCTTCCTCACTCTCCAAGCTATGGCAAGGAAGAAAAGAATGAGCAACACCCTTGGGAATACATATATTTGCAATTTGCTTTTCACATACGGTCAGCAACAAGGAGATGAAGCCCAAAAGCAACAAGTCTACATCATTGGCAAATTCAAGGACAATAAGTAACACGAATTTTTTAGCATTATCAAGAAAATTAACCAATTATATATTCATCCCAAACATAAAAATGTAACCTGATTTGATTTTGTTAAGAGCGTGAAGGAGATATTTCCTCCTCTTCCTGCTCAAGTACTGCACCAAATAATAAAACGTGAGTATTTTGAAATTTGAACGGTATACATCTCCAAACTCATTTTGAACCATACATTCATTTACTGAAATAATTTCACATGCGAACCCAACAAATTTTCTATGTTTTATCCACACGTTGTTATAAAAAAAATAAAAATAAATCAATATTACAAAAGCTATTAATTATACCTTAGCTAAGAGATGAAGACCGTGTTCTATAAGTATAGAAACTGCTATCATGAAGAAACAAACAGTCGCCACCGCCCATGTTGGTGTCGTTTCAAGAGTTGCAGAATCGCCACCGCTTTCCCCAGCCATTCCCAACACCAGTTGTTTTCAAATATTTCCAAGTATTATGGGTTTCTGTTGGAGAAATTATAACCATAAAAAAAAAAAGCAGAAATTTATATAAAAAGTTGGTTGCTTGAATCTCAGTTTGGTCAATCCATGCAAAGCAACGCAAGCCGTCGGATTCCGTAGGCGCCATTTGCGACTCGTTGAAGTCATCACTTCCGGGACCCAGTGTCGACGAAGGCGGTGAGGTAGTCACATTGGTTTCACATTTATAACTGCTACGACCAATTATTTGCTGACACGCATATCAAGGAAATAAAATCCCGCGGGAAACGCGGGAAATGGAATGGACTTGTACCACAAAGTACCACCAACGATTCAAACGTGTTCCCGATTTTTTAACTTCTCATACTTCTATTTTTAAAATCTTTTCCAAATATTTGAATATGATTTTTTTTTTTGAAAGAAATGAAACTTTCAATTCATAGGAAAGATAAAATTCAACCTGCAGAGATTCCAAGTAATACAATTTTTGCCCAACTACATTAAAACAGTGCAAGTTCTACCTTGCCAGTTAATTTACACTTGAGAAAAATGAACACTACAATGATTCAATAGGGCAAATTTTCACTGTCTAGGGATAGATAGTAGAAAGATAAAGACATCAGAATTCCAGGAATAAGTGGCTTGCTAACGCTCCTTTCCGATATTTCAATCGATGTGTTGCAGACTTACAGTGCTATATCGAGAAGCATATCTCTTACATGTATGTCATTTCCTTTGGTATAACTGTTACCCATTATTTTGGTTGCCAACTGAGGTTTTGGATAGAGTTTTTCTTCGTTACTGGCAAGGAAAGTATTTTCATGACTAAACGAACAAGCAGATTCAGTTGGACGACTCCCCATTCTTGTAGCGACATATCCCTCCTTCAACGTAAAACCAAAGAGCCTGCAACTACTTTTGCACATTGATATAAAATTTTCGTTGCCTTTATAGGATGGGTGAGTTGAAAGAGGTGGCGGCAGAAAGCCCATCTGGTTGTGCTCTTCTGAACCACCTGTAGATATGCAACCTTGCAGATCTTCCCTTGTATCACCACTTTCAGAAGATGAGCAGGACGTTAATTTCCTCACAAATCGTTCAGAAATATGAAATTTGTCCTGATCTATAGTCTCAAGATTCTTCTGCTTGCCAGAATGTAATGTCTGAAATCTAGGTGGTGGAGAGCTTGCTTGCTGATATAATAGCACAGAGGAAGGGGATGATGCCTGTATAAGTGCTGCAGAAGGGTGCATACGAGTGTCGGTCAAGGTGGACCAACTATTTCCATCAGTTGGCAACTGAAAACCATTCATAACACTACTGACGCCATTTTCGTGCACCTTGTTAGCTGTTGGACTTCTTCCATGTGGCACAGTTGGAATTGCTTCTTGACCTTGCAAGACCTTGTGGAATTGAAAGGATTCACCCCTGAAGGAGTCTTCGGAGTCTGCCTGCAGATGCCTACTGCTGTATCCCACTGCAGAAATCCTAGAACCGTTGTTACCCGGAGAGCACCTCATTGCAGATGGATGATGACTTGGAGCATCAACTTCGGCATATGGGGTACGAAAACCCAAAATTTCTTGACCTTGCAAGACCTGCTGGAACCTTAGAGGCTCCCCAAAGTCTGAAACTTCATTCCCATCTATAAGAAGTATAGGCTAATTAGTACTCTCTGAGGAGGCACCAAGCAACCAGCAGGAGCGAATATAAATACAATTAAGACAAAATAAGAACACGAGGACCTCTGAGAATTGGAAAATCTGGCTTTGTTGCAGGAAAGCCAACCCTGATTCTCTTGGCACCCGGTACTATGAAGCCACCGGCTGCAGACACTGAACCAGATGGCTCTATCTCCCAAGGGGAAACTCTATCTAGGCGATTGAACTGCAAATCATCGTACCTAACCTGCAGAAGTGAAAAAAGATCATTGATGTCACAAAAAATATGGCTACAGACAATAATAATTTCATGCACAACAGCTAGTGATGCAGACAGATGCTGGGCACCAAAGCACCAGCAATAAGAGAGCTTCGGTCATTAATGAAATAAAAAATACAATGAAGGATCACCTCTCATTAGTAGATAACTGAGGAAGCACACCATAAAAGACTAGAGAGTCAGAACCAATGCACTGTTGAAACACTACTTAAAATTTAATGATATTGAATATCATAACTAATTTAACACATGATCTCAACACGCTTAAGCTTTAGGAGATAATGGGTCACTGTAGGTTGCATTAGCAACTCTAGTAAGCGAGAGTCGCGAGTACAAAAGGAAAGTGTTTAGACTCCATTAGTAGTTATGGGTACAAAAAGGTTTGATACTAAGCAGTGGACGGCTCAGATATAAATACCATATGAAGCTTCAGCAAATAATTGCGGAGACAAATTTCAAATAACTAGTATGCACATCTTTTCAATTTCCAATTAAATCTTTCTCATATTCTTAGATGTATCACGAGCATTATAATACTCAAAAAACATTAAATCGGTAGCTTAATAAATCTGTCTTACTAGTGGTGGAGGGCACCTATGAATATGATACTATGGCAATAATTTCAACATATATTAGTTAACAACTGCATGACAAAAATCTTGATTTTATTTTTAATGAAGGCAAACCTAAAGAACAAATTACCAGGTTCAACCCAATATAATGGATTATTATACTAGAAGGGGTGAAAGCTAGAGCTGAATGATGCACTTTATACTAGGATAATTGCTGTGCTATTAAAATATAAAGCAGAAATAAGCAAAATACATACCAATAAGCACCTCCATTTTGACCCAGGCCATCTAACAGGATCGATCTCACTAACCCCAACAATTAGTCCACTGCACTTACCCAAATAATATCAATTTTCTTGACAATGCACGGATATGAAACTCAGAAATTCTAAAGAAACTAACCTTCTCTCAGAAGCATCTTCTGTTTCAACACGCATCTTGAACCTCATTCCAGCAGAAAAATATTGTCCAGCACACTTTGTGAATTTATGATAAGGTACAATAATCTCAGATGAACTAGCCCTGAAAAACATAATATCTAATGAAAATTAGAAACCACAGCACCTTAGCTGGAATAGGAATTACTGATAGAAGTACTAGACATAGTTGAGAAATCTCAGTATCACACACTCTAAAGTAAAATGCAGATATGCCAATGGAGTACTCTCACAAATATTAAAACATGCTGAATTTTAGAAAGAAATATCCAGGAGAACCAAATGAATCTTGAGCATATCTCTAGTATATCTAGAGTGTGTTTGGTAGAGCTCAAAATTCAATTAAAATTGAAAATATAATCGTTACTGGGTCCACTCGTCTAATAAAAGTCAAGAATAACGGCTAATTTTTCAATTTTAATCCGATTTTAATCTCTACCAAACACACTCCTAGTATCTAACATAAAATATATGGCAAACAGAAATTTGAAGAACAAAGCACAAGGATAAATATAATTCATATAAATGTCACGTTACAAGATTTCATCAGCTATTTTAGCGAACAAACAAGCACATCATATTCAGTATCATAAAGTGGTCCCTTTGTGGGATATGTTTGCAATACCATAAAAGAAAGAACAGTAAAAATACAAATGTTAAGCTGATGTATCAGAATGATGCCATACAGGTTGGATAGAGTTAGGTGTATCCCATATCAATCTCTTAAAAAAGTCATTTTGATACTTTCCAGGCAGTAACCATCTTTTGGAACAAAACACAAATTTCAGATAATATTTAGGTTGACTCAATACCTGGGATTATAACAGATGTTAAAAATACTTCGTGTAGATATGGCATTCAGCACACTAGCAATGCTGCTAGCACTAAGCTGTTGCGAAAGGAAAGCTGGAATTGAAGAACCACTTTTAGTCTGGGATGCTCTTCGGATCCCTAGCCTTAGTTCTCCATCCCCACCCCTGCAATGGATGCCCACATATATAAGAAAGCAAATATAACTAAACATTTTTCGCTTTTGCAACATTTAGGCTCTGTCTGGGATTGATTAAATCTACCAAAACTGATTTTTGGACCATTGTACTGTTGACCATCAGACACAAAAAGCAGCCTTTTTTTTTGAATTGTGACCGTTGGACTCTTCAACGGTAAAAAAAAGGCCATTTGCCCAGATTTTAATGTATCCCAGACAGCTCCTTAGTATTTCATATCCTACCTTATAAAGAGCACAGCATCTCCGGACATGAGCTTCTTTTTATTTACGAATGCACTCCAACCAGTTGTGAGCAAATGCCTTCGAGGCTGGCCTGCTCCAGAAGTTTTTAATAAATAACAAATTCACAAAATTAGGGAAATCAGTCAATACAATGAACTTTTACAAGTGATCCCATACGTACGTACAAAGCATAGACAACTAGATACCAAAGTTCATACCTCTGTAGATATGCCGAAATTTCCACTCAATCCCATGTAGATCCTTAGCAACAAGCTCCTGAGAAGGCCTCTGTTGTTTATAGTCCTAAAAACAAAGTATGATAAAACCATCACTATAGCAAAATAAGATGAACAAAGATATTAAATTAAAATCGGAAGTCAAATATGATTTAAGTTACCAGTGGAGGGAAGCAATCCTCGGCAGCTCGACGAGGAACAGAGAAACCACCATGAGTGCTGGTATCAGAAGCGGTAAGAGTTTTACAGAACATGTGTGGTATCAAAGACGTCCTAGCACCTTTGGTGTCTTCATCTTCAGTCTCCGCTTCAACTTCCCCATCCCTCCATTTTTTCTCAATCTGTCCAAAATCATACAACTTTCTAAGCAAGGTCATATGTCATTCTTTCTAGTAATGGTCCATGCACAAAGCAGAGGCCATACTGAAAATAAAAAGATGCATTCTAAGGAAAGCAATATTTCATTTAGCCAGAATAACACAGAAATTCTTTATGATCATTAAAAGTATAAAAGTTGCTAAGATTTAACATATTTCACATATAAATATAACATTGAGGCAGAATTCCACAGATCATACTTTTAGATCTAACGAGAAAAAGTAGCTTCTTTTAATACCAAAAGGAGAGTAAAGTGCCTCTCTAGAAAAGGTATTATACTTATCTATGATTATTGAAGAGAGATAATTTTTCCATAACATATAATGGTAGAGGAAAACCATTTATTTAGATCGTCTGAGGAAGTATCCAAAAATTGTTAAATTTTGCAGATTACAATAAACACGAGAAATTTAAGTTGAATTATTGCAGTTACGCACCGACAATATGACCATACAACAAACTCATAAACATTTCCGAGTATATAGAGCCTCACTTGATTGTCCATAACCAGAAAAATTTGCGCATAAACTTCATCATTTGCTGTCTCGGCCTATTCCCAAATTAAAGTAAGACAAGAAACTCTTAGTATTTTCAAATTCCGCAATAAAAGTTCATAATTAATTAAGGAAAAGAATTCTACAATGCTTACATGGAGTTTAACATCGACAACGCGACAGAAGACATGGGGAGGAAAATCATAAGCTACAGCCGGGTGCTCGGAGAGGTATTCCAAGTGGCCTTGAGGAAAGTACACCACGGCGGTCCCCTTTTTGGGAAGCGAAATCAAAGGCCCAGCACAAGCGTGCCATAGCTCCATACTTACCGAAGCCGCGGTCTCCGATGACTTCATCGTCAATTCCGAGTTCCCTGAAATCCCCGACGATGCCGGTGAATTAAATAACAACTCCGCTTCACCTTCATTGTCCACGGTGTTCAAATCAATTAATCCGCACATCATATTTGAACCCTAACAACACAAAATCCCAAGTAAATCATATGAGCTATGAATTTCCTCAACTTGCAATACTAGAGAGAGAGAGAGAGTGCCTATGTTAATGCATTGCTTTCTTACACTAGAAATATAGGAATTGCTTTTTTCTCTCAGATATCAAATCACACTTTATAGTGTTATACTAATACATTAATTTTTATTTCCAGTAATATAATATATACATACAATAAAGTGTATGTATATAAATGACCTGCAACTGGCAGAAGCAGCAACTGCAAAGAACAGCGCTGCAGCTGCGGAGTGGAAAAAGGCATATAAATACAGGATTGTGTATGTATAGATTGGAGTATAGTAGAGTGGACTGGTCTAGACCCTGTGTGATTTGTTGAGGAGGACTGGAATAAAAGTAAATAAATAAATAAAAGTGGGGCACGGCAAATAAACTCCCTTTATTTTCGGGGGGTTGTCTATTCTGTCCCCTAATAGTTCAACAAATCTCTCTCGTGGCCCTTTTGCAAAATTAGTGCTCTCTGATAGAAATTTTTTAAATTTTATTTTTCTTTCAAATTCATTTTCAATTGTACGTCTTTTCAATTAAATAATTTTACACGTGGATCAATTTTTAAAATTTTATCAATTAAATAATTTTACACGTTGATCAATAATTTTCTATAGGTTCTTCAAAAAATCACTTTTCAAAAATATTATTTTCAAAAAACAAAAAAAAATACACCAAACATGCTCTTAATTCAATTTTGAGAACATTTTCATATAAAGTTTTCAACTTTTTAGGTCAATTGGATTGAAAGACCCAAAAATTAATAATTAAAGGATTTTGTTATAAATTTTCGATGTGGGATAAGGATCATTTTGGTTTGGTTACACTTAGGCCCTGTTTGATTACCATGATTTTCCATGGAAAATGGAATTAGAATTCCATTCTAGGACAAAAATCATGTTTGATTGGCAAAAGCTGAAAAGGAAATGATTTTCTTGGGCATGCCAAATTCCACCTAATTGATGAAAACCAATTCTCACAAGGTGAGAATTGGTTTCCAATAAAAGTAAATAAATAAATAAAAGTGGGGCACGGCAAATAAACTCCCTTTATTTTCGGGGGGTTGTCTATTCTGTCCCCTAATAGTTCAACAAATCTCTCTCGTGGCCCTTTTGCAAAATTAGTGCTCTTTGATAGAATCTTTTCAATTAAATAATTTTACACGTGGATCAATTTTTAAAATTTTATCAAATTTTTTCAATTAAATAATTTTACACGTTGATCAATAATTTTCTATAGTTCTTCAAAAAATCACTTTTTAAAAAAATTATTTTCAAAAAAAAAAAAAATAATACACCAAACATTCTCTTAATTCAATTTTGAGAACAGTTTCAGATAAAAGTTTTCAACTTTTTTGGTCAATTGGATTGAAAGACCCAAAAATTAACAATTAAAGGATTTTGTCATAAATTTTCGATGTGGGATAAGGATCATTTTGGTTTGGTTACACTACATTGTACAATTGTTTGTCTGTAATGTATTGTACCTACAGTTTAGCAATAGTGTATTATACCTCGGCTGTAGTGTATTGCATTATTGTATAAATAATTATTTATATTTTATTAAGTTAATTAATCATTTTTCTATCTTTTACTAATTAATAAAAATTAAAAACTCTCCATATATTTCAATCAGCACTATTATAATATATCTTCTTTATTGTTCAAAAAATATATACATTTTAAGCTTTTAAAGTTGCATTTGGTAATATAATTTTTATATATATTATTAAATGATTTTTAGGGCATGTTTGTCTTCCATTTTTGGGAGAAGGAATAGAGTTTTGAATAATATTTTTTGAAGAATGTATGGTTGAAAAGTAAATTAATTTTATTGATTTGTGTGTAGAATATTTTATTAAATGAATATGTGGTGGAGATTGTTTATTATAACAAACAATGTTTGAAAAAATGGATGACAAACATGGGCTTAAACTGAATAAAATTTTAAAATAATAATAAAATATGAAAACTTTTTTTTTATGCCTTTTTATACCTCGCTAGGTGCATATTAACAAAAGCTCAATCTCCATGCATCGCACCGCATTATGCTTTTTAGAATAGAGTTTTTTTTTAATTAGCTTTTTATTAGTTTATCTGGTAATAAATAAATAAATTTACCCTTTTGAACACGTTATATAAAGTATTTGACTTTACTCAATCTTCCATATATATAACCCTTGTTTGGTCTCCATTAAAATTTTAATACATTTTTTTTCTCTCTTTTCAATCACATATTTTTCAGTAAAATAATGCTTTACGTAAACCAAAAAAAAATGTCCTTTTTTTTTACCATTCATTCTCCCAAAAATTACTATTTTAAAATAATAAAGTTGATGAATTTTAAATAAATAAATATCTTTTTTAAAATATAAAAAATTAGATGAGATAATTAACACGTTATCAAAATCATGATACAAAATATATAAATTCAAATATCGTCGTTCATAAATACATCAAAATGAACACGACATGTGCTAAAAAAAATAATAAAATGAATTAAAATTAGTACTACATCTTATAAAAAAGAAGACGTGAAATTTAAAAAAAAAAAAAATGTATATGAACTCCCACTAATTTCATATCTCCATCTATTATTGCAAGGCAAAGGCAGCACATTTTTTAGCTTTCAAATCATGTACGTTCAATTTCTCATACCATCAAATAAATGCTTTAATTGTTTATTCTATTTTCTTCGGTTAAGTACTTAGTCTACCAGTACCATGTTTTGTCTTATGACAAACAATGTTATTACCTACCATTGGGGAATAGCCCAATTTTTCTTGCTAGCAATAAAAGTTGGGAAAAACAAGTAAATTGAGAATCGATAAGCTTGTTAGAACTTAGATAGTAAACTTTTACCGAACGCATGCTATAGTTTTCGGGTCAAATTTGAAAAAAAAGTGCTCACGAGTCCTAAATAAATTATTGAAAAATTTAAAATAAAAGAAATTGCAAATGAGTCTCAAATAAATTATTAAAAAATTAATTTTGTGTATTTTCTTTATTCAAATATAATAATATATTCGTCATTTTACATATTTTTATTGATGAAAATGGATTGAGATGATAGTTTGCGCAATCCAATGCGTAATTAAGGCCCTGTTTGAGCCATATTTTTTCTTAATTAAAATGAAAAATATGATCGTTATCTATCACATCAACATTAAAATTCAAACTCGCCATCTCTTGTGTGGGGCCCATAACGGCTATATTTTTCATTCTCATTCTCATTATAATGTGGCTCAAACGGGCTCTTAGAACAAACTTGAAGTTTGAGCCACATTTTTTCTTCATTATAATGAAAAATATGACCGTTATCCATCACATCAACATTAAAATTCAAACTTTCTATCACTTGTGTGGGGCCCATAACGGCTATATCTTTCATTCTCATTCTCATTATAATGTGGCTCAAACGGGCTCTAAGAATGAAAATATCAAAAAAAAAGAAAAAGAAAGATAGAGACGTTTTTCACAATAATAGCGAAATGTAGTGACATTATATGATAATTATCATTTTAATAATTTGTTTGAGATTCGTTTGCACTTTTTTTTAAAAAAAAAAAAAAGGACTGTGATTGCAATTAATTATTATTCTTATTATTAAAACAGAAGAGTATAGTTGTTTTTTATAACTTTTAATTGAAAAAATGAATGAAAATAATATTTTGCTTAATAAATTGTGAAAATAAGAGTAGAAATATAAAAAAAAGAAAGGTAAAACTTTGACAATAATAATAAAATGTAAAAAGGTTATGGGATAATTACCTATATTTTATCAAAATTGGAAATTATTAGTAGTAGGTAAGATTTGTAAAATAGTTTGGACATAGGCGTGACAGTAGATAGAAGTGGCAAGTCGTTATCATAGCCATTCAACTATAAAGCAACCCAACAGAGGTCTAGGTATAGATTCGTACACCCTAGGAAAGTAACCCGGACAAAACGGGTTACAACCCAAAGGCCCACTTACTCATCACTCAACCAATGTCTTTATCCCATTTCGGATAACTTTTTAACTTCCCACACCGCGCTCCTTTTCAACGCGTTTTCTTCGCTTGCCCAAATTGCGTTCATAATCATTCAGGTTGTCTAATTGATCTAATCGTCCGAAAATCACATCCACACAATCAAATATTTTGTACGTAAATTCTAAAAAAAATTTAATTTTNCTTTATCCCATTTCGGATAACTTTTTAACTTCCCACACCGCGCTCCTTTTCAACGCGTTTTCTTCGCTTGCCCAAATTGCGTTCATAATCATTCAGGTTGTCTAATTGATCTAATCGTCCGAAAATCACATCCACACAATCAAATATTTTGTACGTAAATTCTAAAAAAAATTTAATTTTTTAACCACACATCCTAAAATAAAAAAAATAAAAATAAAAAATTATTCAAAATATCATTTTCTCGTTATTTCTTTTTGTAATAGCCTTCAAATAGGGACTTGATACTTCGATTATGCAAACGTTTATATGATTTACTTGAGATATCTTAATAAAGCGAGATCGACAACCCACTTGACTAATATGAGAAAAGCTCTCTTAGGGGGTCTGCTCCCTATTAGGAGAAATGAGACGAGCCTTACACAAAATATGTAGCAAATGGCGAACTAGTTTGCGTTGCAAAAAATTGAAAGAAGTTAACGGAGCACACAAAACATTTGACATGATAATAATTGTCTCGATTGTATATATTTTACGTATGAACCCGCAATCGCTACTCGCTAGTGGAGCCCCGACCACCCCGAATGCCCAACTACTGTGAGTGTGCATTGGATAAATCTCGCAAACCACACAGGAGAGGATCACTACCATTTCGACTAAAACTGTTAAAAAATGTAAAATAGAACCAAATAAGAATCAATTGATTGATAACAACCTTGTCGGTCAAAAGGCAACATATGGATAAAATGTGCTAGAATTAGAAACCCTAACCAAATCGCAAATTACACGCGTTCGAAGATCATCGAGGTCTAATTTACCTCTAATCTAACGTGAAGGGAAAATGTATAAAATCAAATTTCTAGCCAAATCTCTGTCCCTTTTGTTTCTCTTGCTATATATTTTCTTTCTAACTCTAACTTGATCATCGGAGTGCAAATGGTGATCAAATCACCTCCTCGCACGGCTACCTTTGTAAGATGGTGATTCTTTGTACGGACAACACCTACGAATAAGTTGGTAAAGGAAAGAAGAGGACGAGGGGAAAGTTAATGTTTTTACCACATTTTACTTTATGGGTGTGTTCGCTATATATTAAAATCGGATTAAAAGAAGAATTGGTCGTTATTGTTGACTTTTATTAGACGAGTGAGACCCAATAACGACTATATTTTCAATTTTAATTAAATTTTGAACTGTACCAAACAAGCTCTATATGTAAACTTGGACTAATTGATTAAAGAATGAGTATTTATTTGCTTTCTTTAATCAATTTTTGGAAAAGATCCCTGATATTTCTGATTTCTCTAAATTAAATTGTTCTCCCCAAAGTTTAGTGTCCTAACAATTTTCCATAACAAGACAATAGAGAATGTTATTTGAACAAGACATTCATAAAAATAGTATATATTGAGAAGTCTAATTGTTAATGTATAAATCTGCTGAACAAAATACCAAAAAGGTAAAATACTCCTGCTATAAGTGAGATTATTTACCATAATAAACAAAACACTTGGACCTTTTTGATAGCCCATTATTTTTCATAGAAAATGGAATTGCAATTTCCATTCTTATTTTTGCTATATTTGATAGCTAAAAAATTTCATGAAAAATGTTTTCCTCCCACCCGTCATGTGTCCCCCTTTCCTATGATTTTGTGGAATTGGTTTTCCTACCAAAGTAGTGAGAACATGGTTTCCAGCCTTTTTTTTTTCTCTCTCTCTCTCTCTCTCTCTCTCTCTCTCTCTCTCTTTGGCAATGAAAACAAATTTTATGGACAATAGTAAAAAAAAAAATCTCTTTAATGCACAATTTTTATGAAAAACAAAGTTAAATGAACACCAAAAGATCCAGAATTTTAATATTTTTCAGGTAAAAAATTATATCAATCAAGCATAATTAATTGACAATTTCAAGAAAAACAATTATAGGCAATTCAATATTTCAATTCCCCGGAATTCATTTTCTTTCTATCCAAATTCCACTCTTGCAATCAAACATACCCTTAATCTAAAACAAAATTGTACTTTGCAAGTAAGGACATTATGTTTTAATTGAGTAAACCTAATCCAGGTACAGGGCACGAGTGGATAAAATTGATAAATGGCAACTCTTGTCTCATCTTGATTAGCTTTTGTTCGGTACTGATTAAAATAAAAATTTAAGTTAAAATCAATAGTTAATTTTAACCACGTATTTTGTAGGATCCATAATTTTTTAATAAAATATTTATTCAATTTTTATCGAAATCTAATAAAAATCTGATTTTAATCCATACCAAACATGGACTAATTAAACATACTGTTTTAAGTTTATTACCTTTAGTATTCTCTTTTTATGTCTCCAGTTTTAGTATATATTTTTCTTTCATATATGTGTATATAGTTGACTCAAAATGTGATTACGAGTATCAACATTTAAAGAAAGGTTTTGAATTTTCAACCTAATTCAAAGTGTAAATTTAGTTTCCATTGTGAACAAAACGATGAATGAGAACTTTATTTTTTTACGCGAATTTCTCCTTTCTTTAGCACGAAGGTCGCACAAGTAACTTTTTAAGCATATGATTCGTTAGGGGTTGAAAACATCATGAAATCAATATTTATAAGGATTTAATTTAATATTTTTTTTGATACCCAGGTATCCCAATTTAGCCAGACTAATTTTCTGGATCATCAGCCACCGGCCCTTAGTAACTGGAGGAGGTAAACCGCGGGTTATGCCCAAGTTGATCAGGGTTCGAGCACCCCTTATACTTCTGACTCCAAGGGAGCTTTCCTTCATGGTTATTATATCACCAACCTGCTCTAACCAATATTGATTATTATATCACTCAACCCAGATATCCCATCTTAGCCAGACTAATTTCTTGAACCACCAGCCACCGGCCCCTCAGTAACTGGCGGAGGTAAACCGCGGGTTATGCCCAAGTTGACCAGGGTTCGAGCACCCCTTATACTCCGGCCCCAAGGGAGCTTTCGTCCATGGTTATTACATCACAAAGCTGCTCCAACCAATATTGATTATTATATCACTCAGCTGCTCCAACCAGAAATCGAACTCGTCACGCTAAGATTGTAAGTCCAGTAATGCCCTTCTTTTGCCAACTTTGCGTCAAGGAAAAATGTATAAATCGACTCATAAAATAAAGAGATGGAACATTACAGAATCAACTTGAAATTGAATAAAGCGCTGTGCATTTTAAATAATTGTAACCAGTGACGTAGTCAAGATTCAAGTTCATTGAGAGCGTAATTTAACTATGAAATTTTGTTTTAAACATAAATAATACAATAATATTTAAATTTTAAACCAAAGATAATTCTAAATTTCAGTGGAAGCCTAAGTCCACAACTGGGCTCCACTTGGATTCGCCACTAATCAACTAAGGCCCTGTTTGATTATACTGATTTTTCAAGTAAGATAGAAAATTGTTTCCATTTTCCAGCTTTAATTCTATTTGATTGCAAAACAATCGATTGGAATTTGTTTTCTCCACAGTAACCCACGCGCCTCCTTTTCTTTGAATTCATGAAAATTGTTTCCCCATTGGTTATGTAGTTTTTTGTTTTCCATGTTCATTTTTTTTAGCAATTGAAATAAATTTTAGATACAATGGTAAAAAATTTATCCCTTTTATTGACAATTTTTACGCAAAACAAATCCAAACGAACACTAAACTTTCAACATTTTCCAAGTAGAAAATTATACAAAACAAACACAATTAATTACAATTCTCAGTAAAATATTTTTTAGGCAATTCAATTTCCTAAAATTCACTTTCTTTCTACCTTTGCGATCAAACGGACCCTAAAAGCTAAATGTTGTAATATGATAGCGTGACATGAAAATAGTGTAGTAACGTATAAAGATTAAAAAGAATTGTAGAATATATTTTACTGTGAAAAGTAAAAAAAAAAAACAATAGTATGACAAAAATAAAATAAAAAATTATGAAATTGCTTTTCAATAATTAAAATAATTTTGACTAAACATCATTTCATCTCCAATATACAAAACGACTATTTTTTTTATTTTTTATTTTTTATCGCGCATAAGACGTGCTATGTCCATGATGTAAAATACATTTATTATAAGTGAATATCTTAACTACCGTTTGGTACATATTTTCAAAATTACTTTTTTTTTTTT
>CAIGRR010021063.1:0-11214 GCA_903798365.1 Fraxinus sp. 1973-6204
ATCACAACTTCTTGTGATTAACAAATCATCAAAACTTGAATCTACGGATTCTATTATTTAATTGATTAGAATATTAATTTAATCAAATAATAGATCTTGCCATAAATATGCATCGGTTATATACATTAAAAGTGTTTATGTCCAAAGTTGATTGGACTTAGGGCATAACACTTACACACACCCGGTATGCTCAAGTTCACCAGGATTCCGTGAGAATCAGGTTCCCAAGTCAAGGCTGAACTTAAGACATACAAGGTAAGCATGGGATACAAGAGATTAATCCACAATATAGATCAAATGCAGTAGGTAAATATGTCACATGTAAAACGAGTATATAAGCAAGTATATAAAAGTAGGGTGTATTGACCAGGGTTTAAGAATCGCAAACCATAGTGGTGGTATAAGATATGGCCACCAAATCTTGGTACGATATTTGGAAGAAACAGTCACTGCAGGTTATGGTTTACCAGAAGAGCACCAAGAATTGAGAGTTTGACCATATGAACCCAAAATTAAGGTTTCTTTTCCAAATCGAGTAGAGAAAACACGATCTCAACACCAATAATAATATTAGAACACATTTTTATAATCTCGAACACCAGATCATACCATAATAGATCTAGGGTTTTCTCGAACAAAGGAATACAACTGAAAATTGTTTTTCCAGGGTCCAAACCTCCGATCGAAGCCCTATAAAGCTCTGATACCACTTTTACACAAATCGTTCAAGATCTTCACCGATCAACTAATATATCAAAACTATACAGACTCAAAAAACCAACCACTTGACATCAAAGTTTCAATCAACCTTAGGCTCAAAATATTGTGCTCTTTTATATCAACAAAGAGGCCACAGATTCACCCAATAACCCTCACAAAGAACCGACAAGCTGCTGTCTCTTTTATGAACTAGAAGAACTCAATTCCGCCACAATCTATTCACACTCTTACAGAAAGAAGAACACTAAGACTTCTAATTTCACCAAGAAACTCAAAGAATCGTCCAACCAAAAAATGAAGATAAAGAGGGAGATTAACACTGAACACTTTCGAAGAAAACCCTCAAACGGAAGATAAAAGGAATCAAATGAATTAGGGTTGAGATACACACAAAGCATATATATACCATTCAGTTCTATCAGAGATCAGAAGAGAGATCAATGGTTCAAAGTGACTTGTAACTTATCACACCAAGGAGACTTAAAGTCGTACAACTGAAATGTGAGATTAAGAACCTAGGCTTTTGTATTGGGCTATGTTTCACTCGGCCTCTTCAGAAGAAATTGTTGGGCAATAGCAAGTTCGGCTTATAGGCCATTTTCATCATAGCCTAATTATATGGATTGGATATAGCATCACAATCCCACCACGCCTATAATAGTGGTGAGGTCGGAGCCGTCCCGCTAGGGTGGCCACTAGCTGGACCTCTTCAATAGGATTCTCCCTTACTCTCCTGGAAGGAACTTCACGGTTGGAGCTCATTTCGCTAATTTCCTTTTAAAGATGTTGTTGTCTTCAAACTTTTGGGGCTTCCTCTTGTTCTTTTTCCAAAACAAATCATTTTTCAAGGGGGATGCCCAACTCTTTCCCAGCAAGCTTTTTACATGGGAATGTTTGTGATTTTTAGTAGTGTTTCCCACAGACGGCGTCATCTGTTGACCACAAAAAATGTGCCAACAGATACCTGACCACTCGCGTCTTGACAAGCTAATCCCAACACGTGTTGATAAATTACTAGTCGAAAATGTTGAGTTTGAACGTGGGAGAAGCTTTTGACATGAGACAAATATGTTCGGAATCCGGTAAATAAAAGAACAACAAAATACGATAATGAACAATTAACAAAGAAACAAAATAAACACCGATATTACACAATGTTCTTCTTCGAAATTCCAACATCAAAGAGATGGAGTATGTTTGTGTTATTGATCTCCCCTTTTTCCCAACCCTTGTTATGACACTAAGAGGGTTTATTTAAGTATTTTATGTACAATAATAATTATTGGATGATGGGACACGTTTCATCATCTCCTTGACCGAAACATCACCTCATAAGCATCATTTATGACTGTTTTAGCTCTGGCACCTTAAATGCTTCTGAAGGAGGCGGCCAACCCATGCCCTGAGTTGACATGATTAACCATTTCTACTCATTGCAGTTGTCCAATCAATCATTCCAAGAGGATTTTATGGACTTTAAGATCTTCAGTCGTAGGTCACATTTGTCATAGTTTGAGCTTTGAATTCTGCTTTATTGAGCCTTGATTTGAGGTACAAGTTTCGGAGCTTCAGTTGAACAAGTAGTATTTCAACGTCGGAACTTTATCAATTTGTTTAGTATTTCCGCTTTCTCCTAAGCCTCGCATTGAGGTGCTTCAATAATGTTGGGCCTCAAAGATATATTAGGTTTCGGGCAATGGCGCCTCAAAATTATATTGGGCTTCGGCAATGGTGCCTCGGGATTTCTGGGCTTCGACCGATGCGCCGTACAAATGGGCTTCGACCATTTCTATACTTTTGGGCCATTGGACTTTGGCCAATTGGGTTCATGCCGATTTGGGCGCAACAGAAATCATCTAAAGGATGTTTATATACTTGGGCCATTTTCATTGATAAGATGAGAATTTCTTTATATAAGTTTGTACAATTTTGCTTAAAATGAGTTTTATGAACGGTTCCTTATGAGTGGTGATAGGGCCCGCACATGTACAATTGTTGAGTGGGCTCCACACTCTCCTCTTTGTTTGCGTGCGTGCCTCAAACCCTGAACCCTCAGAAGATTTAAAAAAATATAATATTTATGGAAAAAATCCCTTCTACACCAAGTTGTCACATCCCCCTCACAATAGGAGGGACTGCTTCCAAAAAGAAGCACCCCCATATCGTGAGGGGACTGTCAAACTAGTTTGATCCAATATTTATTTTGAAATAATATTTTCCTCAATAAAACTTGTGTAAGTCTCTCTATCATAGTCATCTTACGTGATATACATGTGATAATTAATAATTTGATACATAAGATAATAAAAAACTACCATATTAATATATAAAATCACTAACCACCACATGTATGTCACGTAGATTAACCATTATTTCAAATTTTTTTTTTAAAACTCATTTCAATTACACATTCTTACATTAAACTATTTTACACGTAAATTCAAATCTTTTTCCTACTTTCTAATAACACATTCTCCAAAAATTCACTATTTCAAAACTTATTTTCATTGAATAATGATTGACAAACATGGACTTAGCTTCAGTTTTTACTTGAATAAATATAAAGCGCAAAAAATTATTTGGAGAAAGAAAGTACAGTAAATAATCTGTACAATTATTAAAAGCATTTGTTATTTGATGGTTTAAAATATTAGAAAGAAGATAATTGATTGCGTTTCTATCTTCAATTCACCTTATCACTAGTTCAATTTTGTTTTTATTATTATTAAACATAAAATTATTCTTCAGTGGCCATTCAACCAATAATTTATTTGGAAAAAAGAGTAATTTAATATTAGGATTATCTTTACAATATATGTATGTGCATGTTATGGGGTCCATATATATTCGCATAATCGAACACCAGATGCCACTATTGACTATCCTTATAGTAAATACAAATATTGGATCATATAAGACAAAACTCCATAGTAACCACAACAAATGTAAATGACGACTTCAACTGTTGTTGTAGGGCCAAAAATAAAAATATAAAAAAAAATTGCCTAAAAAGCATTAAACGAATGACAATCTACGAAGTAGACATTTAATCATGGACGATCTAAATCAAATCATATGATTATTAAAGTGAAATTAAAAATAAATGTATAAGAAAAAGGATTTTCTAAAAAATAATCTAGTTTTTGTGTTGTATCAAGTCCACCCTACTAACATCAATACAGATCACCTACCTTAATGAATTATTAAAGCCAATGAATTATTAAAGCCAATATAGTTTTTGTCTGATGTTTGCTTATGAGGCTGGAAAACAAAAGGTAAAACCATCAATTCCTACCAAAAAGTAGGACCAAATTTGACTTTTTGAAGGGGCGAGAGCATGATTAAAAAGAAAAGGACAAAAAAGGAAGAACAAACAGAGCAGAAAATGGCGAAAATGGAAACTAAGCTAACCATATTGGACAAGAAAGAAGAGGAAATAGAAATGGACATGGAATTGCTAATGCCGCATGGCCATGGCAGACTGGCAGTACATAAATTCAAGCAGTATCCAGATTGAAAAACTTCATAATTTTTTTGTATATACATCAAACTTCATTTTCAACCCCCACATTCCAAGTATTATACATCACTCATTTCTATATATTTATAAATTAAGTCATTTATAAGTTCTTTCCAAATGGATTATAAGTCCTCCCACCTACCCTCCTTATCACGTGCAAGGAAGTCTGGGAAATAATCTACAGCTAAGCAAATTGAAGTAAACATCATTTTTAGCAAATTTAAGGTCGTCTATGTAAATCATTTTCTACCACACTATTATGTGATACTGAAGTGCCAAGTGTACAACAGATATACAAAGGCCGCTAGATTTTTGCTAAGAGTGTAACAATTATCTGCTTACTGGATTGGAGAAAATCCTAATGGCTCACAATCCACTGCTTGATCCAAAAATGTAAATGGTCCCTCATCTTAAATGTTTATAGACAATGAAATTGCCCATCGAAAGATACATGTGCCTTTCCCACAAGAGTGCAGAAGGGGAAGAGAATATCCACCCAATATGGATAGAATAACTAAATTTCAGTTTGTGTCCAATTAATGTCAAATGGGACCGCCCGTGACTTCCACAAACTTGTTGATAAAACTAACTGCTGACAAAAATAATGATTGCAGATGGAATTAAGAGCCAACATAAATCAAGAAGAGAAAGCAGATATAAAGAAAAATCTACACGACAGACCAATCCATTGACATTTTCCTCCTCATCACAAGCCTTGCATCAATTTAGTTGACAAAACGCTATCAAAGTATGATAAGAGCCATTATGGCGGAGTCCATATCCCGTGATACAGGGGGGACATAGCTCTCTCCCTTGCATCAGTTGTGAAAAAAATTCAAACCCAAGAGTATGTACTCGATTTTTGCATCTCTATAGATTATTATGCATTCTCCAGAATCAAGCCAGCCATGAATTAATAATTTTGATTCCAAGAAAAAATTGCTGAAGAGGATAGAGAAAAGTGGTATATTCACAGAAGCTTACAAGTGAATGGGATGGACAAACTTCATTGTTCACAACAAAATATCAATGTTAGCAATCATAAGATTATTCAATAATATTCTCTCGTCCAGGTTCCACCTAGGAAATAAGAGATAACCAATGAACTGATAACCTAATTTCCATCTTCAAATGTTAGTTCTCATCAAATGAACTGAAATTCTAAGTTACACGGAACTAGGGTCCTGGAATCAGAATCTTCCAAACTATACAACTCAGTTCTATATGTTGGTCCAACCAATCTCGGATTTATAGCCTCATCGAAGTAGCCATCATCTATCTCATGCTGATAAACTTGATATTCTACAGCTGCTAAATCCAAGTCTCTACACGGACACATAAGCTATTGAATGCATGTCTCTTCTTCAAAGGGCATATTTCATCAAGAATTTTTTTATTTTTTATTTTTTCAAAAATGAGTTGTGATAAAGGTACCCCCAGTATCAAAACAAAGAATATGAAGGCTAGAGTTTGACAAATCGATCAAATGCATAGATTTGACATCTACATATACATTAAGAGCCTGTTAGGTAGAGCTCAAAAAACGATTAAAATTGAAAATTGAAAATCCGCCCCGCCCCGTTGCCATCACTATTATTATCACAAATAACTCAGGAAGAGAAATTCAAGTCACTCGAAGGAGCAAACATTAGTAGAGCTTTGTATTTCATTATTTAGATAGTTTTAAACGACCTACTAAAACTCTAAAACGAAGAGTAAAAACACAAGATCAGACAACATTTGAGCTTAACTACTTAGCAAAATCAAAGGTACATCCGAAAACGAAAAAAAGTAACAAACAACTACATAAAAAAGCCACACAATATTGTGAATGAGAGAGAAAAGAGCATACCCTTTCCCCTCTTCTTTCTCTACATCTATTCTGTGTCTGAAGGTAAGTATGAAGAATCAATAGCACCGCCAAGTGCAAGGCTTTGTAAACCCGGCTTCAGTTCCCGGTTACAGAAATCCTCGTACTCTACTCTATCCCCTCCTTTCTTCTTCACCTCCACGACTCTCAATGATGGTGTCAATTCAAATATCTCAGCTGCAACTGTCAATGGCCCTTTCACACCCTCCCTTGACCCTTCCAAACTCACTCTGCAGTCCTTTTTCCTTACTGAAAAGCTCACCACCTTCGCTATTTCCTCCAATTTGGATATGATATTTGAAACAGGTGCCCCTGAAACAAACCTTGCCTCATCTGTTCCCTCCTCAAATAATCCAGACAAGTCAAAACCACGCGAAAAAGAAATAATATCAAATGCATTCAAACTAGCAGGCCTCGGAAGACTAGCAAACCTCCTTCTGGTATCCAATTCAGACTCAGACTCGGATAACGACTGATCAGATAAAGACTCCACGTCATCATTCTCATCATCATTAACACTGCACAATTTATCATCCTCGATATAAAATTTCACGTGCTTAAAACCCCTTTTGAACCATTTGTTATTCATAATTTCTGGGATTGTGATCCGGGTTTCGGGATTAGTATCAAGCAAACGGGTTAAAAATCGAATCAATTCCGGTGTGAACCATCTTGGACATCTAAATTCACCTTTATATATCTTTTTATACATAGCCATGATATTTTGATCATGAAATGGCAAGTGGCCTGCCATCAACACAAAGAGTATCACCCCACACGACCAAATATCGACTTTGGCTGCATCATAACCTTTCCGGGCCAGAACCTCCGGCGCCACATATGCCGGCGTCCCACAGAAAGTGTGGAAAAGGCCATCCTGCTTTATCTGTTCAGATATAGCGCTGAGGCCAAAATCGGACACTTTTAAATTCCCATCCTCATCCAATAAAATGTTTTCCGGCTTCAAATCTCGATGATACACCCCCCGGGAATGGCAAAACGCCACCGCAGAAATCAACTGCTGGAAATACTTCCTCGCAACCTCTTCTTTAAGCCTGCCTTTTGCAACCTTGTTAAACAATTCACCTCCTTTAACATATTCCATAACGAAAAATATTTTTGACTTAGTTGCCATAACCTCAAACAATTGTACAATATTCGGATGCCGAACTCTTCGCAAAATCGAGATCTCACGTTTGATGTGTGCTATAAGGCCAATCTTAAGGATCTTCTCCTTGTCTATGACCTTGATCGCTACATTTTCCCCCGTTTTAACATTCCTGGCATGGTAAACCTTCGCAAACGTCCCGTGGCCCAATAGTTTCCCGATTTCATACCTCCCTAATAACAAACCCTGGATTTCTTTCTGCTTTGCTCTTCTCATTGCCGTGGGTGCAGCAGCAGCAGCCATGGATTCAAGCTTTTCCCAAAATCGCTAATTTCAGTTCAAATTCTTCTAAGAAGAAAAGGCCCTATCTTGGGAGTGGTGGTTCTGCCATGAGTGGGTGGGGGCTTCTAGGTTTGAGCTGTTCCGTGCTTGGTTTTTACTTTAATTGTTGTGAGGTCGGGACGAATTTTTTTAAAGAAACGGACGTTAACGGCGTATTGACGGTGAGGGCATAAATGTAAAGAAACTTATAACGTAATACAGCTGGCGCTACGTGTACGGTAATAAGATATTGACTGTACCAGTACCGGCTATTCTTTTTCATCACGGGAGTTGAGATCCCGTCTACGCGCGACCACGTTTGATTTCAAATTATTATTTTTTTCAAACAACGTTGTACATTGACTTTTACATTCACCTTGACATCCTGAGATTTAGCCACCCTATTTTAAATTGAAAAATGCTACTTGTACAACATTATTTCACATAATTGTTCACAGTCCCCTCACATCACAAAATCACGAACCCCCTATTGTGAGGAGGATGTGAAAATTGTTGTGTAAAGTGCTATACAGAGCACTTCTCAATTAAATTTTAGAAAATTCTACGTCTACATAATAATTTAATTAATCTTATATCAAATCGACAAAGGCCACTTGTCGATTCGGTAAATTATTATGTACGTGTAGTTTGGTCCTTAAATTTTAATTCATTTTTCTTTCTCCTCTTATCGATTATACATTTTTTAATAAAATAATATTACACATAAATTTAAAAATCCTTTTTACTTTTTAATAACACATTTTTCAAAAAATATTATTCTAAAATCAATTTTTTTCAAATAATGGAGCTCAAATAAGTGCTTAATTTTTTCAACACCCTTTCACAGGGGCGAACTCAGCACTTGACGAGGGAGTGCGGTTGCCCATGGATCCGTCGGAGTATTTAATACCGTCGAGCGTCGGGTCACTGTTGCATGTTGTAGAGAGAAAAAGGGAAGAAGATGACCATTAATTTAGGTGGACATTTTTTTTTTTTTAGTTTTGGCCCACTTGTTTAGGGTTGAGAGAGTTGGGCATTTTTTAAAAACTAGGCCAAATATAAATGAAATAATACCCCGCTCCAAACCCTTCCCTTCGCCTTCGCCTTCGCCTTCGCCTTCGCAGTTCGCCCGTAGCTTTGTCGAACCTTCAATCAGATCTTCACTTCTCCTTCTCCTTCCCCTTCTCCCGGCTCTGCTGTCGACATTTTGCCAACGCCACTGTCTGCCAGTTGCTGACTTGCTGTGTTGTCGTTGCTACTTTCTACCGGTAAGCGGCTTATTCTCGACTTTCTGTTTCCGTTTCAGTTTATGTTCTTATGAATTTGAAGAAAATAACAAAAATTAAGAAGAATAGCATTTCAATTTTCAGTTTTTCACCCATTAGCATTCCAGTAGTTCTTTTTGTTTTCTTCAAAGTCAAATTCATCACTAGTGGTAGGCTAACAGCTAGCTCGTCTCTCAATCTAGCCTATTACAATTTTATTTAATTAAATATTAATAAATGAACTCGCTTTTATTATCGCTAATTGTCAATGGTCAACGATCAACATTTAGTTCGCCCGTGTTGAATTTTTGTACTTGGTTCGGCACTGCATTTTCATATCACTGTTCAAATTTTGAAACATAGAAGAAAATGTCTTCCTTGATGTAAATAATAGTGTATATTGTCTCTCATTTTTTCAAAACTCTCTTTTCAACACACTTATTTTCAAACAATGAAATATTTTACACGTAAATTCAAAAGTTTTTCTACTTTTTAACCACGTATTCTCCAAAAATTCACTATTCAAAACAATGTTAAATGCCCACCAAACATGGACTTAGAGCATCTCCAAGTGATTATTTATTTGTAAAGAACATCTTATACATTACACCGAACGTCTATAAATTTAGAGAGTCAAAAATTTTATGCGCTCCAACAATATTCTCTATTTTGACTCTTTTCATTTTACTTTTATATAAATAAAAAATTATTAATTTCTTCTTATATTTTATCCAATATAATTTTTATATGTCAATAATCAATCGGTTTAATTATATTTTTGAATAGTTTAAGAAGTTGAGTATTAAAATTTGTGATTTATTAAATGTAAGCATTGTAGCTCTCTATTTTAAAAAGTCAAATCAAATAGTTTATTGGAGCTTACTTTTAAGAATATCTTCAAAAGACTCTTCAATAATAAAACATATATTATATAGAGTAATGCTATTTGTAGTGAAAACTATCGATAGTCTTCCTATGTGACATATATGTTGCGGTTTATAATTTGATACACAAATCAATAAAAAAAAACTACCACATTAATGCACTAAATCACAAAACGTCACATATATACCACGTAAGAAGGTTGCTAGTAGTTTTCAATGCGAATAACATTATTCTCTTATATATTATAGAGATTATCTTTAAATTTAAAATCAATTTTTTATGCACTCCAATAATGCTCTCTATTCTAGCTTTTCATTTTACTTTTCTTAAGAATTATTTATTGATTTCTCCTCGTAATTTGTTTAACATAGTTTTTTAAAGTCAATGACCAATCAATTTCAATGTAGTTTTAATAATTTAACAAGTACAGTATTGAAATTTGTAACTTATTAAATGAAATAATTGTAAAAGAAGAATAGATAATGAATTGATTCTTCAAATTTGGAAAGTCAAACACACTCTTTATTTTAAAAGATTAAAGTATAAAGTTATTTTTAAGTATTAGATCTTTAAAATAAAAAGTATTTTGTATTTACTATTTAGAGGGTCTCCTGTAGATGCTCTGAGCATTATCTCTTAAAATAAAGAATATTTTGTATATAGAGAGTTCAAGTATTTAGAAGGTCGTATGGAGATGATCTTAGAAGGTAGAATAGAGGTGGAACTGACGAAACTAAAAATTAAAAATAATGAAATTCTTGCATTAACTAATCAAGTTTGAAATTGAAGCGACGAGTATGAAGTGGTCTGCTGTTATCTAATTTTAACAAATTATAAATATAGAGTTTTGAGCTATAATTGAATACGTTGCCAATTTTTTCGTTTAATCGGCTATTTTGTTCTAATTATAATGACATTGATAAAAAAAGAAAGGATGACCTACCATTATAAGATGCTACTCGTGACTGATGGTCGTTTTAGTATTTTTATAACAAAAGTTTGTTCCTGACCTACCATGATAAGATGCTATGCTGACTGGCGGTCATTTTAGTATTTTACAATAAAAATTTGTACACCTTTGTTCACATAAAGTTTGACAAACGATGGGATGACATGCAATCTAGACATTGATTTTACTACCTCATCACCTGTTAACAAATGTGTAAACAATAGATATACAAGTAGCTTAATTGAACTCATTACTGATCAATTTGTTTGGGTGAAATCATTGATAGCATTGAAATTTTTGGATTAAAACCTTATTATAAATGTTTTGGGGAGCTAACTCTTTACAAGCCTTGCTTCGTTTTTTTAAGTATAGCGTATGGGAAATTTATTGATGGAGAACAAATTTTATCGATAAATTTATTGTTCGAAGTGAAGCGGTATTTAGATCAATAGCTATGATTCGATACAAATTGCATTAACATTCTTTTTCCTCTCCAAAGCGACTTACTAATGTAATCTATTTTTCAAACCTAGAAACGATTTTCTTAAAAGTATAATAATTAATTGATCAAGATGT
>CAIGRR010021082.1:0-14617 GCA_903798365.1 Fraxinus sp. 1973-6204
CACTAGTATTTAATTTCTTTACCAATACCTTATACAAGATGTATGTAGTCAAGACTAATTAATTAATGATAATACCATGCAGAATTTAGGACAAATCTAGGGTCTTTATCAGTATTCAAATCACAAAACAACAAAAACTTCCATTAGAGATGAAAAAGAATGACAAATGATCACCTAATTTCATAAATTCCGTTGAATATATTTTCAGCATGTTCTAATGATACTGTACATTAAATCCATTTTAAAAAAAACTAAAATATTCCACTTCATAGAAGATATTTGTCTATCAATACTGCAGGATGTAGGAGAATTATTCTGAAAATCATCGAATTCCTTCAATATCCATTTTAACGCCATAAATTTACCATTTTTAACCGTAAAAACTGAAGAAAAATGAAATTGAGAGAAATTGGTGTGAGTATAGGGGTTGATGGTGTGGTAGAAAAGAAAAATTAACGATTATAATTTTACGTTTAATAATTTAAGATAATTTTTATATTTAAAGTAAATCGACAATATATTTATTATTATCACATTTCAAGTTTTTTTTAAAAAAATTAAATCGATCCAAATGAATATTCATATCGTGAAATATCGAATGAAATGAAAAATTGTGGGAAAATAAAAATCGAAAAATGAATATTGGAATGGGGTTGTGATTAAAAGAATATAAACAATCACGACTTTACGTTTTATAATTAATGTAAAATTATTTTTGATATTTAAAATCTATCGGTCATATATTTATCATGGTTGCACTTCAACATTTCCAACAAATTTTAAATCGCTTAAAACAAATATTTGTAACTTAAAATATTGAATCAAACGTTAAAAAAAAAGGGAGGGGGGGTGGGGGGGCTTAGACGGCTTAGCCGAGCCAACTATAAGGCCATTCGACTCAGCTCGGCTTATGAATTATGAACAATAACAAAAACCAACCCTTTTATATATAGTTAGATTGACATGAACTCCATTCCGCTATTCAATTCAATGAAGCCATTTCATCATGGGGTTTGTTTTATGGGTCATTCAACTCGCTGATACACAAAAATAATGAAATGAAGCGAGAGAGGTCAATGGTCGACAAAAATAGTTGATTCCATGATATTCATTAATTTTAATAAAATACATTTTTTATCCAGTTAATAGTGAAAATAATTTTAGCCTCAATTTGACAACTATATATTTTGAAAAAAAATTAAATTTATGTGTAGAATATTTTATCGTGTGAATGTATAATTTAAAAAAATATATGTGTAAAAAAAATTAAAATAGGATCGTTAAACAGGGACTTAATATACAATGAATCGAGTCAACACGACTCGAAAGTCGAACTTTATCCAAATTAAATTGATCTCAGATAGACGGGTCAAATTAAAGTAAAGGACCAGCTTGTATGTCTTCGTTAATTACAAGGAATATAATCATTTCTGAATGTTGTGGCTGAGGGACCGCTGTCAGTCGCTTCCCCTGTAGTACCAATAAACGAAACAATAATTATCAAATCTTCCAATTCGTACAATGAACTCGCGCTTCTTCTGCCTCTTCTTTTTGCTTCTACTGCTCAATTTCGATCACACAGTAGTGTTGGCTAATGGCGGCGGAGCGGGAGTAATCAAAGTTAGTTACAAATTCGCCGGTTCCGAAAGGACTCTTAGTGCCCTTAGAGCTCATGATGATATCCGTCATCTCAACGTCATCGCCGGCGTTGACTTACCTCTCGGAGGTATAGGCCGTCCCGACGCCGTTGGGTGGGGTTTTTTTTTTCCATCGTTTTTCCTTTTTTGATTCCATTTATATGTATTTGGTCTGGATTATGAATTTGAATATATGGGTTAGGCAAGAAACTCGTACGAGTTAATGATTGGATAACTGTTTTTAACTTGCAAGCCAAACTGAATTTTTGAGTGTATCAAATGCTGGTGCAAAATTGAAAATTGGATTGAATCAGTAATAGAAATTAAAACCATATCAGGTCTAGAAGTTTTACTTCACTGGACCTTGTGGCTTTTTTGGTTTGGATTGTGAATTTGAAAATATGGGTATCATGAAAATTTTGTGTGAGTAATTGAATACAGTAGATGCTTTCTTTGATTAACTTACCGTTCGGATAACTGCTTCTACGTGATAGCAACTTCGAAATCAACCCGAAGTTTTTAGTTTATATTCTTGTACAAGATTGAAACTTAAATTAAAGCAGTAATAAGAATAAAAATGAGATTAGGCCTAGAAATTATATAGATGTATTACCGTGTGCAGCTACCATGTTGGATTGTGTTTACTGAATGAGATATAATTTCGTTTTGAAGTAGAGTTGTAGTTCATGAATAGCATTTGAATATGCATGTCTTCGTATTGATAGGCAAAACATATATGTAGGAAATGACATAGCCTACTGCTTTACATTATGCCTATTTGCAAACAACTGCTTCTTGGGTCAGTGTAGGAACGCCAATGAGTGAAGCTCTTCATTTTTTTGCATGCTGTGAAGTGAAATTATATTTAATTAGAGAAGTTGACGATCTACTACGATCTATGATTGCTTCCGTATGTAGTAATTAGCACCCTTGGAGGCACGGTTATGCAATCTTTTCATTATCTTCATTCTTTAGTTTGCCTGTAAAGTTAGGCTCTTATATTGTTTATTTTCCCTATAATTACATGCTTTGACATAAATACACTTTTTAAACATTCTCATTTGCATTCCCTATAATAAAGCTTATAGAAATATCTATGCAAAACATATATCAGTTTATCTCATCGCTACACATGTATAGAGAAGTTATTTCCACGGTAGTCATAGACATATAACTGACAGACAGTGGCGAACTTGAATAATTGTCTGGTTCTGCATGTTCAAATGTGTCTGTCTGAAATGAGTGTACGGAACTTTTTATGCTAATTTAGAAGCACTGTATGAAGACATTAGGTCCTTTTGAATTTTCAGGAAAAAAGTGTGTGCATTTGAAAAAATCGCGAAGCTCATATATAAATGTCAACGTGGTTGCAGTTGTGCTCATTTTTTGTTGGTTGTCCATGGTGCAGGCTCTACTATGCTAAAATAGGAATAGGAACACCCTCCAAGGATTACTATGTGCAAGTTGATACAGGGAGCGACATAACATGGGTTAATTGCATCCAATGCCACGAATGCCCCAAAAGGGGCTACCATGGTGTATGATCCTAATATTCTTCTTTGCTATATTTCTTTTGTACATTTGATGAGATATAATGCATTTCACAAGGATGCTTCATTTTTATTTTTTTATTTACCTGATTTATTTTCAAAATTTGACAGATAGAACTCACCCTTTATGATCCAAAAGACTCCCTCACTGGGAAACTGGTAACATGTGATCAAGAATTCTGCAAGGAGATAATCAGAAGTTCGTTGTCAGGTTGCACTGGGAATTCATCTTGTTTGTACGCTGAGGTTTATGGAGATGGGAGCTATAGCATGGGCTATTTTGTAGAGGACATTGTCCAATATGATCGAGTCTCCGGTGATCTTCAGACCAAATCGGCAAATGGAAGTGTTATTTTTGGGTATGTTATAATTTAATGCAGCAATCTTTAAAATTTCAAGGAGTTCCAATAAGGGAATATTCTATGCTTAACAAGAATTTAAGATGCTAATTATTGTTCGGGTAATTGGTGTCCGCCTAACCATGATCCCTTATACAATTGGTATGGAAGGGCTAAAAGCACTTCATGAGGCAATCTGAGAGCTAGAATTTGCAAGCATCTGCCCTGCTTTATGTTCTCTAGTCTCTTTACTGTTTCCCAACCTGCAAAACTTCATATTGAATAAATAACCAGAAATGCTGGTAGGACTACTACTCACCGAAAGTCCAAATAATTTCCACCATATATATCAAACAAAGGTACATTGTGCTGAAGTATGCGAATGCGTTTGTTACTTACTCAGCTCATGTTGTAAACATCAGGTTACTAAGTCTTATTAAGACATACGCACTTGTACATATTAGTAGTATTGATTTTCTTTAGAAGAGTCCATCTGAATGCCTTTAATTTAGACAGTGTTGAAAAATACTTTTTAAATGATATACATATGGTCTTCCTTCAATTTATTAGGATTGTCTGCTTATATAATCTGTTGCATTGAAATTTACAAGGCTTCTATAAATGTTCCATTACCTGTCAGTACATGCAAGCCCATAAAGTAACTAGCAGAATTCTCATCTTTGTTAGCCAATTTAGCATTCTTTGATCGTTTAGAATATATATTATGCTATTTCAGCAATCATCCTGTGTGATGGTTTTGGGCAGATGTGGTGCCGGACAATCTGAGGATCTAGGATCATCAGATGATGCGCTTGATGGGGTACTAGGTTTTGGAAAAACAAATTCATCCATGCTTTCACAGCTATCGTCTTCTGGAAGAGTANTTCAGCAATCATCCTGTGTGATGGTTTTGGGCAGATGTGGTGCCGGACAATCTGAGGATCTAGGATCATCAGATGATGCGCTTGATGGGGTACTAGGTTTTGGAAAAACAAATTCATCCATGCTTTCACAGCTATCGTCTTCTGGAAGAGTAAGAAAGATGTTTGCGCATTGTTTAGATGGCGTGAATGGTGGAGGGATCTTTGCCATTGGGCATGTTGTTCAACCACAAGTGAACACAACACCACTGGTACCAAATCAGTATGTGGGGTCTTTCTCTCGGTTCTAATTCTATACTGTCTCCTGGAAGTCTATGTATTAACTTTCTGTTACTCTTATTTTGTTTGCTTCACTTTGAAGTTTTCCTTGTTTATCACGTAGAGAAATACAGCGAGGGCTATATAAACAACGTTAGTTTGCTTCAGCAGTACTAGATCTGTTTCTTTAAACTTTTTTTAATGGTCCTAAAACATTTTTGAAGCTTGTTTTGGCTTCAACATTTTTTTTGATTATTGAAAGTCTTTTCGATACTCTTCCTTCCTCGTGACAATGCTTGGAATACCACAGAGGTGTAGGATATTTTCTATACTTCTCTGATCATACTATTTGAATTTGAATGAACCTGATAGGGATGAAGTGTGTAGAAAACACGCTCTTAAAAAATGGGCACTCAGTGTAAAGAATTCAGGGATGCATTTTGAAGAAACTTGTGTAAAAAAATAATAAGGAAATTATTAATTACAAGTGTCTTGCGATGGTTAATGAATGGAACAGATTGCTGACAGCCAGCTTTTATATTATTTGGTTAAATTCTTGGTAGTTGGTACATTTGTGTTTATTTACTTGGAGGAAAAAATTTCCACTATGGGATATTTGGAGTTGAAACAAATTCTTTAGGAGATAAATGTAAGACTAGCATCGAAGAACAGAATAAAGGAAAGGATAATATATAAGAGCATTGAAAATTTTGAAACCCACTCTAGGGAATGGTATTGTTAGAGAATCATGCCATAACCTGTATTTCTGTATTTAAATAAACCTCTTTGGGTTGCTTGAATTTTCCACATCTTATTAGGACTGATAGAAGAAAACATAGGAAACTTTGATAATTCCTCTTTTAGGCTACTTAAAACTTCTGCTGAAGTGAATAGCACTATTGCAAATTCTTTAAGTTTGCAGCAGTTCAACAGTTAGTTTAATTTTGTAGGTTCATTTTTCAATTCTAATTTGTTGCGCCAGTTTCTGTATGAAATGACTCTTTACGTTAAGCATTTTACTATTATTTTAAATCACTTAGTCTTAGTTTTAAAATTTAGCTCTTAAACTAAATTTTCTATATAACTTGTAGGCCTCATTACAATGTCAATATGACTGCAGTTCAAGTCGGTCTGGATGTTCTGAATCTTACAACAGATATATACACAGTTGGGGACAAGAAAGGAGCAATAATTGATAGTGGTACTACCTTGGCATATCTTCCAGAGGTGATTTATGTACCATTAGTGAAAAAGGTATACTGTGTTTTATTTTTTCAATGAAATTAACTTTATTGCTTTAATTGAAGAGAGGTAACTCAAATTTTGTGTTCCACGATTGTTAGATACTCTCCTTGCAGTCAGATTTGGAACTGCGAACTCTTCATGACACATTCACTTGCTTCGATTATTCAGGAAGGTATGGTTGGTAATCTGTTGATGCTCTTCTAGATGAATATGAACTCAATTGATTTGCCTGTTAAATAATTTCTGAAGCGATAGAATATTCGTATCTTAGGATTTACACTTCTCTCAATCTTAGTGACTGAGAAGTGGTGGACCTGGCATCATTGAATAATTCTCTTGGTTAGGCCACACCCTACTACCGTATATTTTACTGCAACAGGGAAGATAATTAGTGTTTGAAGGTGGAAGGAGTGTTTTAGCATACAGGGCCTTTCTGCAAATTGTTTGTTTTACATTCCAAGGAGGAACTTGTTAAGCATTAAGAAGCTAGGATTTTGAGGATATTGAATGTCATAGGTCCTGGATTTACCGTGTCTTTCTGGATGGACATTTTTGAGAACTGTCCGTGACTAGACAATCTCAGTTATGCACAATGTTTCACAAATACTGTCAATAATTTTGGCCTTTTTACCTAGTTTTTAAATATGGCAGCTTCATTGTCTTATGCTATCAAGGGAAACTGAAGTCGAAAGAGCAAAAAGTATTCCTCCCAAATTCGTTTGTCATAACTGGATCTGGACTGAGATAGAAGTATGGTATTCTCATGTTTTTGCCATTTGTAGTCACTAACGAAACCAATAATTCAACTCAATTCTTCCTTCAGTGAATATTTAGTTTATCGTGAATACACTGAATAACATATCCAGTAACTTGAAAATTTTGTTCTGTTACTTGTTCACTAGACTAGATTTTGTGAAAAACAATTTAAATAAGGTCATTATTACTTTGGTCACTGGAAACTGGCATTAACATTTTCTGGTTTCATTTAAGAAAACGCATTCCTCGATTTGACATTTCCCTTTGACTTTACTTCCGTGGAAGGACAATCATATATTTGGTCATTTGCATGTATCTACATTCTGACTTGTATGCTTGCTTAAGTTTCTGGAAATATGAGAAACCAGGTAATCAAATGGTTTAACTTTGGTTCCTATCTGCTGCAGCGTTGATGATGCGTTTCCCCCTGTCACTTTTCATTTTGAAAATTCACTTCATCTGAAGGTTTATCCCAGCGAATATTTGTTCCCATTTGTAAGTACATTATGTTATTTACCGTGGTTTTTTTGCATTATCCGTTATAGCTCTAATCACGTTTTGTCTTGAAACTTTTGTGATTTGACTCGTGGTTAAAATGTAAGGTCACGTTATGAGAAAGCTATTACAAGCTGGTAAAGTATGGATTTTGGATTTCTTTTGCAACTGCTGTCTCATGTCATGCATAATCACTTTGTTAAAGAAATGGGCTCCATAAGTTTCAACAGTAGTTCTGTTCCCTCTTTTGAGTCTTTCTAGCATCAGTATTGGTCCTCAATTCATACGGCTCAGGATGTAAACTTGTGCTGATACTACAAGTCAGGGATGCTTGCTTGGATTAATTATTTGTGCAGCAATAATTGAATGAAAAGAGAAACTAATTTACTATGACCATGATAATACAAAATAAGAGAAATTTCCTGTTCATCAATGCTGTTACATGTGATAAGAAGCCTGCACCGTCACATATAATTTGAGATATTATGTTTAATTTAGAAGCGTTCACTGGCTCACATGAATATTTAGTCGTTGATCAAAAACTGCCTCGTTCTCGTTTGATAGTAAGTTGTAGAAATTTGATAGAACAACATTGTTATTTGCACTACTTACTAATTGTTCAAAGTGGTATTTAGAGATAAACTTGGCTTTCAGAACATTTCTGTTTTCGGTAATCAATTGTTGCTGCCCTTTTCATTTATGAGTCTTGGCTGGTGAAAAATAGTCAACTTTTGGAAGTAGCCTATGTATTATCAAATATTGTCATACTCTGCGTTCTCATGGTAGTACTTGGCGATTTATTTATATGAACAAAAATTAAAGTTAGGATTGAGTTCCTCTAAACTCCAATGAATAACTTCTAAGGCACTTCCGGTGCATCACGTCCTCTACTCTAGGGGAAGTATAATTCAATATATTTATTGTCTATTGGTTCATAAAAGCAGAGCACCACTAGAAAAATGCCTCGGTCACTGTGCTCTGTCACTTGGGTCCTTAGATAAGTAGTCTTCAAGCCCATCCTTGTTAGGAAGCACTGGTGTGTCAGTTGACTATTTTAGTTCTTTGGCTTTTGTGAAAGGGACAGTTTAGTATATTTGTGATTATGGAGAAATATTGGGGTGGCATCTAATTGTTGCATAATATCTGTATGTTTGGCAGATTTAATGGATTTGATATGTCCAAATGCAGTGTCAACTTGTAAGAACTCTGACCCTCGAATCCCCGGTGTACTTGGCTCGGAAAAGAATGGTTATTAGGCTTCTCCTATGATCTTACACACTATTTTCTGTTGGATAGAAAATATTTTCAGATAGCTTATTGGGAATTTGGGATCATTTAATCTGATGCATCTTCTTTCTCTGGTATTCTTAATAATTCTTCTATAATCATCCTCTGAAAAATCCTCAAATTAGACCTCTCATCCTTTTTCTCAGGGCTCTCCCTAAACATATCCTTTTACCTCCACTTGATTCTATACAACCAGCTCTTTAACATCCATTCTTTACAGATTGTTACAGCAAATGAATCAATAATATAAAGGATCTGATACCTGCTTTTGCCCTTCCCAAGTTATAACTTCCTAGAAAACCGATAGCATTTTCATCATATTCATAATTCCATCAAAAGTGTTAGGTACCATTTGTCTCTGATTTTATATTAGTATATTGAGTTACATTGACACTTATCACACAAGCATTTACTAGAAAATACAAGGAACCTATAACTGCTGAGATCGATTCAGTTAATTGTATGTACACTTTATAGTCTTGCATTTTGTTCATGCTCATGCTCAAAACCCGAGCCATATTGAACTGGTTATTGCAAATCATGATGCGTTGGCCTGAGAGTATTGGTGAAGGACATGCTGGATACTTCTCATTTGTGGAAAATCTCGGGAATTACCTGCAGCTGTTTGGTGTCAGTTATACATTTAGTTAAACTTGATTAATAAAGCAAGACACTAATATGGAATATAGGAATTCACTTCTTATTTCAGTTTGACGTGAACTTCAAAACTAAGCCAGAAGATTACTGCTTTAATTGTTATGGGATGTTTAAAACTATGATGACATTCCTACTATGGCAGCGTGTCCATGTCCAACACGTATTAGTTGGAGACTCCATGGCATGGGTCCCGCACGCCACATCCCTGTCCTATTTATAATATGTTTTTAATTTCTAACTATAGTTTAGAGACTTTCAGCAGGTGTTCGACGTGGCATGTTCCTTATCCTATATATTTAAGATTTTAAAGAATTTAGATTGATGTTTCCCCAACGTGCCTATACCCTTTTTTCTTGAAAAATCATGTGTCGCTCTACATTGTGTGGTATATGCATCGCATTTCCATGCAACTTGTATTAAAAGTATGCAAGAGGGTTTTCAACATAATACTGCAGAAAATTCTGCAAATGGTAATTCACAGATTATCTTTAACTTAGTTCTGGTAAATTCTATGGTTGAAATCTCTCACTACCACCAACATGAAAGAGTCCCAAGATCAAAGTTCAGTTTAGCAATATTGCCTCTATTACATTACAAGCTTCTCTTCTCTTCTCTTTTTTTTTTAAAATTTTTTTTTTTGAGAGCTATTTATTTGGTTGTTTCCTCTGTACCATAGTCCGAGTGCAGTGGAATTCTGGGGTAATTTGTGAATATTACCTCCACTATTATTACTTCCTTTTGACTGAAGGGAAAGGCAATTTGAGAGAGAAAATAAGTTCACATTATGTTGGAAATTACATTACCAATATTTCTAGTATTTCTTGTAATTGGTTGTTTCCTCTGTACCACAGCTTGGGCTGTGGAACTCGGGGGTATTTTGGAAGTATTACCTCCAGTATTATTATCTCCTTTTGATGGAGAGAGAAAATAAGTTCAAGTTATGTTGGCAAATATATTACCGATGTTTTTCTAGTATTTCTTGTTTGTGAATTTCTTTTCTTGCAAAATATCTGTGCTCACTGCTCTCTCTCTCTCTCTCTCTTTCCCCGTCATCAGAGCTTATGCCTAGAGTTTGTACAATTTTAAATACAATCAAGACAATTAATTTTGCTATATTTTTTAACAGGAAGACTTGATGTGTATTGGTTTTCAAAATAGTGGACTGCAATCCCAGGATAAACAGAACATTACACTTTTAGGAGGTACGCATGTGATTTTCCCAGCTACTACTTTTAATTCTGATTATCAAATTTTTAAGCACTTGATTAGATTGCTGCTTCTCTTCCTTTCCCTTTTCTAGCCCCTGCTCTCTTTAATTCAGATGGCATTTTAACACTAAAATGTGTGTTGGGCTATTAGTTTGTGCCTGGAGCCAACAATGATGATACTTTATTATTTAACCAAACTGTTTAATATCTCCCAGGTTTTCTGAATCGCACTCATCTTATCTCTGGATCACTTTTAACTGATATCTGATTGGATTTAGGAGAGCGTCTGTTTTGTCAATTAGGGGGCATCGTGTTGCTCATGAGGCTATTGCAAAATGAGTAGAAATATAAAAATTTCTTGACCCTAAAAAGAACAGAACAGAACAGAAGCAACATTAGTAATGTATAAATTTTAACATTTGTTCGTTGAAACACTTAAGTCAGTTATGGTTGCTCTCATAGTCATAAATTTTTTTAATGCTCATTTTAGTAAAAGTTAATAAATTTTAAGTGCTATACCTGGTTAAGATGAGATTATGTACTTTTTGGAGGAAGCCTATACGATATTTTTTTTGTCATTATGTAATTTTGGATTTGTCTGGTGACTTTGGTCTAATGAACTTGTCATTTGATAGCCTTATGCTGCTTTAGTCTAATCTCAGTTCAATTGATTTTTACAGATTTGGTTCTTTCAAATAAGCTGGTCCTCTACGATCTTGAAAACCAAACAATTGGATGGACTGAGTATAACTGTAAGTATACATGCATGTGCAGACATTTGACTGGATTTTGTATCTATAATCTAATGTAAATGCAATGTTAATAGTCAATGTCCTTATCTTCACTTTCTTGCTGAATTCCAAACTGGAGGATGATTTGAAGTTGTTCTACTTGTCAATATATTTATCTGTTTTTAAATTTACATCAACATGCTTGGGTGATCCAAGATGGAATGTAGCATGGAAAAAGTTGACCATGGATTGCTTAAATAAATCCCCAAATTTCCAGAAACCTGTTACTAAAGTCTTCATTAAACTAAAACCAAACCAACTAAAAGTCCCACCCTAGAGACTAATCCCTAGGTCACTGTCACTATCGTACTCGTATACAACTTTTCCCATTCTTCAAAATAAAAACTCAGGAACTCAAAAGTATATTTATGTCTGACTTCCAGAGGCCTATTATGGATCCTTGTAAAACTCTTGCCTTGGAAGAGACCTTGACACATTGCAACTAATAACAGCTTCCCATAGCCAACTTAATAGTCCTGGAAAATAGTAATTGATAGTTTGAGACTATATGTGGTGGAGAATGAGAGAGCACGAAATCTCTCCTGCTAAATTGTTGGTTTGCTTTCTTCTGTTAAACATTGCTGGTGTGGATTGGGAGTTGTTAGTTGCAATTGGGTGATGATGAGCACGTTGGATCTGTAAATTTGAAATGAGTAGTTTGGATCTTTCTGATGATTATGTTGAAACCTTTGACCAATGTGTTATGCCTGTTAACTACTTTTTTAAAACAAGGATGCAGTGTATGAAAAATAAGAAAGAGAAATTTTCCAAGTTAAGGAATAACTGATCATAAACGCCCTGTTTTGGAGCATATATTTGTCAACCGATCATTTTTTCCCTACAACTAATGGTTCTTTTGAGAATTTTTTCGAAGTGGCTCTCGTGTTCTTGTGCTTTTCTTAAGCAATTCTCAAATAGGCACTTCTGAATATCTAAATTGTGATATCATGTGTGCATTAAAGCTATTATTGTATTAACTTGAAAATCTTGCATATCTAGGCTAATTAGAGTAGATTGTCTATTTTCATCATTAGATTCAAATAGAAATGCTAGGCATCATATCAATATGCTCAATGCTACCCACTTCAAGTTAGAAAAGTTTGGTGGTAGTAATATATTTGAACATCCCAACTTCCACATTTTATGCACAGTTCCATGTGGATGAATATTGTGATAAATCTTGACATTTTACTTGCTCTTTTTATTTTCTTGTTGATTCCAGGCTCCTCAAGCATTAAAGTGAAGGATGAACTTACTGGGTCAGTACATCTAGTCGGTTACCACTCTCTATCCCGAGGTTGCAGTCTCAATGCCCCGGTGGTTCTATTCTCTTTGCTGCTAATGGCTTTACTGCGCAATTTTTCAACCGAACTGCTATAGCTACTGTGAATATCATCAAACAGAATAGTTGAAAATAGAAAATGTGAGTTGAAGAAAACTCATAATTGAAGTAAATGGCTGGCTGCATAAATGTGTGCATCATTTAACTAAAGGAAGACAAAAATAGGACAAGTTGGTAGCATAAATAACTCATCAGTTGTGCAATCTTCCATTTATTGTAACCATAGGAGTGTATGATGTAAATAGTCCAGTGTACATATACATGTTTGGTACGTAGTATTAAATGCTAAATGGACAATACAATTAATCAATATTTAGCTTCTTTTTTTCCTTGGGAATATTATCGAGTGCCGCTATTGATTTTGCCGTTTTGGTATTTTATTTGTTTTCTTATTTTAATCAAACAAATGATGTTATATTATTCATTTAGTTAATAAATTAATTATTTCGACTCATCAAGAATGTTGTAATATAAGTCAACTAAGCACATTTTAAATCTCCACGTAAATGAATTTTTATTCATACGGGACGTATTGGTAGGATTAAAATATAAATTTTAATCTAAATCAAAGTTAATAATTAATTTTAATCATATTCGGTAGGAGATTTTCAATTTTTCAATTATACGTCTCATCAAGTTTTTATTAAAATTTACAAAAAAAAAAAAATCTAATTTTAATCATCGGGGGATAAATATATAAAATAAATAGTGAGTTAAGGAATAAATATTTTGACAAAATCGGCGGTGCACCACCAAGGCTTGCCGTGAGTAGCCGGCGGCCACAAGAAAGAGGGAGCATAGATTCCCAAACAATTCTAGTAGCCTTGTTACGTTGAAGATTTTTGCTGTTTTAGCCAAATTTATGATTATTTTATTATTTGTAATAAAACTTTGAAATTCTTACAGTAAAGTTGGAAAAATGACTTGTTTATCTTACATGAGAGAGCCCAATCGAGGACTAATAGTGCACTTCAAAGTAAAGTTGAGGACACTTGCGTTAAAATAAATAACACGATAAAATGTTCAAAATATATCTGGGTTTTCTAGATTTTTCGAAACTCTTACACTAAAGTTAGGAATGCGACTGTTTATCTTATGTGAAATTAAACGACTTAATTCATTATGAAAGATAAGAAAGAAAATAAGTTGAGAAAGTCATTTGTTTCAATGTTTAATATTTCAAACTCATATCAAATTCAGGCATATTATTATTATGCGGTTGTTTTTATTTATTTATTTTTACTGAAAGAAACGATCTTGTACTTTTTTTACCAAAAATAAAATAATATTTTAACGATCAATTGGATAGAAGCCATCAAAGAGGATCGTTTGGGTGAGTTATGGATGGTTTGTAAGCATGTTTAACTAAGCTTGGGAAAAATAAAAAAAGTAAAAGTACATTTTCAAAAAATAAGTAGCGACTGACTTTTTAACCGTTTCGAGTCCTGATAAGTACTAGGTTGTTCTAGCAATTTTAAAAGGTCGAGGACAATTACTTTCAAAAAAATAGGTTGAGGATTAAGATGCTACAAATGCTAAAAATTTGGACAAACAGTGCAATTTTCCATTTCAAAAAGAGCCTCCAGTTTGTGGCAAAATTAATGATGAAAATATTTCCACGTCCACAATCTGAGCTCCTAAAACATAAAAGTAAAAAAAATATTAAAATATAAGTAAATAATTAATTAGTAGGTAAATGAGGATATTTTATACTCGTTTTCCATCCCAACCTCTTGAGAATTCAAGGTTGGTGATGGGAATGACCGTTCAGGCTTCACCTCCGCTTACAAGCCCAATCAAACTGAGAGTCTGTTTGTTTTGAATTGAAATCTAATTTTAATTTAAGTCAAAGTGCATGTTTGTTTTTGCTAAAAAGTAGAATTTGCACCGTTGCAGACACATTTCAGCAGCAGTGTTTGACTTTTTTATCTCATGGCACAATAACAAGTTTGAAAAAAAAAAAAAGGGTCCAAAAAGTTATTTCTGGATGATTTTAAGCAGAACCAGACAGAGTCAAAGTTAAACAATCAATATTAATCGTATCTTTTATGAGTCTCATAATTTTTCAACCATACATTTCAAAAACTTTTATCACAGTCTATTAAAAATCTAATTTCAATCCCTACCAAATACCTTATAAGATTTATGAGCAAACAAGCTGGTTAGCTCGCT
>CAIGRR010021084.1:0-10069 GCA_903798365.1 Fraxinus sp. 1973-6204
TAATAAATAAAATTGTATTTATAATCTGTGTAAAATGTAAATAAGTAGAATTTTTGGCAAAAGAAAAAAGTAAATAAAAAAGGCGTGGGTGCGGAGACAGGAAATTTTTTTTTGAATTTATTATCCTGTAAAAAAAAAAATTTGGAAGTCTCCGCAAGAAATCAGTCTCCACACACGGAGGCTGCTTCCTCTCCGCGTGCGTAGGGTGGAGGTTGCTTCCTCTCCGCATGCGGACGTTGGTGCCTCTGCACGCGGAGACTTGGTGCCTCCGCACGCGGAGACACCAACCTCTCCGCGTGCGGAGGTTACTCTCCGCTGCGGAGACTGATGTCTCCAGTCGCTCCGCACAGTTTTAGTTAACAATTGTGGGTTAGGAAAGGAAGAAGTCTATATTACCCTTTTATTTGATATTTGATGATGAAAAATGTTTCACAACATTAATTGGTGGGACTATTTTAGTCAACAATTGTGGGTAAGGAAAAATATTAATTGGTGAGAGATAAAATGGGAAAGCAAAATACTTCACAAATGAACAGTAATATGTGGATTCGCTCTTTTAATATAGTAGGGATATATCCACATTAGACATCTCACAATTAAACTCTATACCTAAATAAAATTATTCATCCTAATAAATCATACTCAAATAAGTTAATTATCGCAATCTTGAATGTAAAACCCTCAAATTGGGTGAAGTATTGATCAACTGCAATTGGATTATATTTATTGATCGTCAATTACAATTGAATACACTATTAAATATAGATTTTAATTCAAACTCACATATATCTTTTTTTTTTTTCCTACCAATAATTTTCTCGAATTTCGGCTAACATTTAAGGTCAAATTATCCAAATTTTCTTATTTTTGATAATTTCTTACTATATTTTAGTAATAGTTGTATTGTTCTGTTCTAATTTGTGCGGTTCCCTTAAATTTTTAGCCCACATCATTTTTTGTGTATTTGAGTTTCAATTTTTTGGTCAGGTCACTCAATTAATTATTTGCATTTTAACTTAGTTTCTAGATTTTAGTATTATTATTAGAATGATATCACTGATTACTTAAATAGTAGCTTTGAAATTTTGATCAACGAGTCTTTTCAACTTTTTACTTTGGTGGATATTGAATACAAATAAATACAACATTATCTCCCCAAATTGCTAAAGGCGTGTTAGTTATTCAAATATCCATAATTGTTTCTAAGCCTACATTCTTATTAGTAGTCGGATTCTTGATTTCCTTAGGAGTTCTTTGAGTGCAAATGTAGTTGAAATGGTGATTTACTCTACAAATTGGTTGCATAGTAACAATGAACTTATAGTGATTCCTTAATATTTAGATGAAGTATAAGTATTGGATGATTAATAAAAAGTTATAAAATGTATTATCGTATTTGATCTTTTTATTAGTTATTTTCTATCATTTAACTATAATTGATGAATTGATGTATTTATTCTTATCTTTGTGGTTACATCAATTAGAATCGACTAAGATGTAAAAATGTTTCTATCATATTTTTGTGTTCTGATGAATAGAATTATAGAACTTTGATTTGTAATATTTTTAATGACACTATTTATGTTTTAACATAAGATTTTAGACTAATATTTACGATCTAACTTATTCGATATGTGTTAGTTTTTCTTTGTTAAATTGTGAATTTAAAATGAATCAAACCGGAAAAGGTTTGGATTACTTTTGTTTTAAAGATTGAAATAGTTTGTTTTGATTTTGTAAAAAAATTCAAACCGTTCTAAGTGGTTTGATTTGAAAATGCACAAATCGTTCAAATCGAACTGTGTTCATCTTTAGTGAAATCTAAACTAACGAATTATTAATTAATATTGTGAAAGTTTCCCAAAAATAATTAATATCCCAAATAAAGAAATTAATTAATATCATTCAGTCATTATACTATTAGAATAGAATAATTAATTTTGGCTATTATTTTTAAAATTATCGTGAAAGGACAGTTAAGTAGACAGCTTTGCAGGGACAACAAAATCTAGACCCAAGTCAGGATTAACCAAAATACCCATAAAAATAAGTGATTATTTTGATTTCAAACATTAAAATGACACAATAAAATATTTTCTTTCTATGTCGAATGTCTTATTGAAATATTAATAATCAAAAGTATCACTATCGAACAGACTTATTTTCTACCTATACCACACACAAGCGACAAGCACCCTTCCAACTACAATATCGAAGGGATAAACTAGAGTCTTGACACATAAAATATTTACATATTAAATTATTATTTTTCAAAATCACGTGAAAATAAAAACAAATTACATTAATTATCTCCTTAAAATAGCCGCGTGGGACACATACGAATCAGCCACCATCTACGTCTATGTGAGTCTATATATATTTATAAATCTCTAGCTCACACAAGTACTCTCTCTCTCTCTCTCTCTCTCTCTCAAATGGATAATCATTTCAAGGAGCCACTTCTCTCTCCGAGAGAAGATGACCAGCCAGCGGATTCATCATTCATTCGCCGGTCGAACCCGTCTTTCGCTTCATTGTTTGTCATTGATTGATAAGTGTATTTTATACATTTATTTGAACTTAAAAATATATACATTTAATAATTTTTTTGAAGCTTAGTTTATTGTATATTTTGTTTATTAGGTGATACTTGATGAAAGCAAGTGGAATTGAAAGGAAAAAGCGAACATTGACAAAAAAGGGGCAAGATCCGAAATTTGGAGATTAAAGTGTAAATATTGAAAACCTGTATCGGATATCAAGATGACGATTTGAGAATGTTAGAGATCAGTTGGATGCAAATAGAAGTAAAAAAAGGAGTGAAATATGGACACAAATTAATTTTCAACCGCACAAGTAAGTTCCAGATTTTTAACCTGGGATTGTGATCCATTTTTGACCTAATAAACGTTCGAATTGATTAAAAAAAATATTTCTAATAAAGTTGTAGCCCTTAGAGTTATCTTTATAATCCAATTTGAATTGCTTCAATCGGATATTGGAGGAAAAAGTTATGATAAAAATACTGAAAAAGTGGAGTGTAGATTTCACCCCCAAGGCCACTAATTTGTGCAATACAAAGTTGCGACGCTGTGGTGCCATAGCGCCACCTGGATATATTTAGGGCGCGTCTTGGCTCAATTTGAAGTCTATAAAAACCCTATATTTGACACAAACGTGGGAAGAAGTATAAATACAAGTTGTTGACACTTTTGAGGGAGTTCCACACAATTTGGGGGAGAAAAACACATAATCATTAAGATCAAAGAGTAAAAACTAGGGTTTGAAGACTTTGGAGGTTGAAAAGATTTTTGGTGCAAGATTCAATTCTTCCCATGATTAAGATTTCAAAACCCCGTTCTAAAGTCTATACTCTTTGTCTTTCTTTCATTATTATGAGTAACTAAATTCATAGGCAGGGCGAACAATGTAATATATGTGTGGCCCTTTATTTCTTTTCAAGATTCTAGTTCTTTAAATGCATATATGTTGATTTTATTCATGAATTTAATGTTTTGAATTTTTTGGCCTATTATTCAATGATTTTGTGAATCTATTACGAATCGAGAGGTGAGTTTTAGATTTAGACCACATAGTAAAATCCTGTAAGTTATTATAATGTGTAGAGATACCTATACTAATTATTACGATCATTAGATGAATTCTTAGAACTAATATTTCGTTTAACTAAGATTGATTTACATAGAGATATGAAATTAAAGTAGTTAAATAGACTTAATGAGAATTCGAGAGGGTTAAATTGAATACTTTAGAAGAATTCGACCAAACTCTGCAAAAATTATGAATTTTGATTGGAAAATTAAAGAGGATCCATAGGAAAAATTGTAAGTCCTAGCATCCCCATTCATAATTTTAAAATCCAAATTCAAAAATTGTGCACTTTAGATAATTTAGTTTAGTTAGAATAATTTAAACACTAATCACAAACCTTATTATTTGTTTTCGATTAAATTAAAATTAGGAAGAATTTAACTAAATGTTGGATAGTAGTATTCGTGGGAACGATATATCTGGACTCATTGGTCCACTATATTATTTATTATGATTTGTACACTTACGGAATACAAAAATCAAAAGCAAGTCTTTGGTGCAGTTGCCGATGACTATTTTTTATTTAATATTGGTTTTAATTATTTCTTGCTTTTGTTTGATTTTTTTTCAATTGATCTACTTGTTTTCTATGCTCCATGGACAATGATTGAAAAGAAGTAAGAGGTCAAAAATCCACAATGATTGATCCCAACTTAAATGAAGGTAAGATATTCTTTAGAGAATTCCTCTTCGAACAAGAACTTAAAAAATGGGGATAAGATCAACATATTGTATTTGATAAGGATGGATTTTCAAATGAACTAGATATCAAATCTATTATTTATGATGAGATTAAACCAACTTGTGAATATTGTGGGGCATTGCATTTTACAAAAAAAATTGCTTGTTATTGGCAACTCCAGAGAAAATAAGGAAAACTATATTTGATTATCTATATGAACAAGATGATGACGGTGAAATAGTTTAGGGAGACATCATCGTGCAAAAATAAAAACGAATTGAAGATCAAATAATTTTCAAATGAGTCAAATAACATGCCAATTAATGATCTCTTCATTATTCAACCCGAGAACCAACTAAAGAAGAAAAATATGTAAAAATGAATAAATTAATCATGAAGGAGCCAAATGAATTGGTGGCATTCACAGAAGATGAGATTAGCATGCAGACCTCGAACTTCATTGATTTTATGATTAAAGTTGATGAGGAAATTGAAGTATTCTTCATTGAATTCGATTTGAGCAATTTAGGCAAGTCATAACATATTCAAAAGGGTAAAATACGATTTTGGAGGACATGTTAAATATAGAACAAAATCAAATCAAGCAAGTTAAGCAAGACCTCCAAAGCCATATTCAAAGTGTTATAAAACACTTGTGTAAAACTCTAGCTAAATACTTTAAACTAAGCGCTTAGTGGAAGGCAACCCAATTTCTTATCCTTTTATTTATTACGCATTCTGTATTTGCATTGTATATAGTATATTAAGGTGCATTAGTTTTATGCATGTTTTTGTTTCAATAAGAAGGTCATCATATCTATATTAAGCCTATTAAAAGACAATCATATATTTGAGTAAAAAACAATAGGAAAGATATGTGGCACATTTTTCAAAACTCTAGGGACGTTAAAAAAATCTGGTTATCATATACGCCACATTATTACTTTTAAACGGTCTCTTAACTCTTATATTTGTCTATTTTTTCATTTTTCAAAGGAGATATCAAACATGGGGTAACTTAGAAAAGAATGGAATGAACTGATCCACAAGCTACCTCAAATATTAGACAGAAAATTTGTAGAGTACCTTCTTCCTTTCTTTCCCACCCATTTATGTGTTATACTTAGACTTTAAGGCGTTGACGGCAATATCTACTTTAAGTTTGTGGGTGAAAAAATATTGAGTTTTTAATTTTCGTGTGTGATTTTGTGTTTGTTGCTTCATTAAAAAAATTGAAAATTCAAAAAAATAAAAATGAAACAAAATGATTTTCTTGTTTATTGTGTGCTTGTATAAGTTAGGTAGTCTTGGTGGCAAATATATTAGGAATTATGTCTTAATTATGAACTAAGAATATGTTACATACTTTAATTAATTGATTCTTATCTGTATAGAACTTGATACTATTTGCGCACATGAATTAAGTTTAGTATTATATAATGTGTTGATTCATATGCTTAATGGTTGGAATAGTAGAGCTTAGATGTTAAACCCAAAAATTACTACAATATATATTATTCGATCAAATTTAAATTAGTTTGGGGTGATTTTACTATTATAGGGAGATATGGATATGAATGAGGATTCCATGTGTGTAAATTATTGTGTGAATTGTCTAATGCTAATATGATGAAAATTAGGTGAAAATCTTAAGTTAGGGATCGATTTTTTAGAAAGGGTGTTTAATGAGGGACATTGCACTAATCATGACAAACAAAAGGGAAAAAAAGAGAAAAAAAATAAAAGAGAGAAAATGCTATCTCATTGTGAAACATCTTTTCGTAGCCTTTATGACTCAAATGATTAAGTCTGCAAGGATATCTAAAAACTTGGTGCCCTATGTTCATCTGATTTGGGAGTCATCGACCTAAAATTCGCTACAAATGTCATTTTGAAAGTTTAATGGAAAGAAATATGTACATAAGATAAAAAAAAAATTTATGTATTTACGTACAACATGTCTTGATTAAGTCTCAAACACTTATTTGAGAAAGTTAGATCTTTGACAAGGGATTGTTAGCCTAGTTGGGTCTCGGAGATTGAAGTAATCCAAATTTGAAGAATCCTTATTTGTTGAAGTATCGACTTTCAATTAGTGAGATCCATTTAAACTAGGGTGAGGACTTTGTATAAAGATTCAGCCTTAAATCACACACTGAGAAAAGAATAAAAAAGAATAAGTTTGGAGTATGTGAATTTGACGAGTGATGAAAGTAAAAACTTGACCATCGAGGGTCGTAAAATTGAAATAACTCGTGAATTTATAGTGTTTTACTTAATTCTTCACACACACACACACACACACACACACACACATTAGTTTTACATTGGAAAAATAAATATTAATTTTGATAATGCGACATTGAAGCTGTTTATAGATTTAATACAATTATTCCAATCCCGAGACAAAACGATAGGTTGTCTAAGCAAAACATTTTGCATGTTTGTGTGTTTGTTAAGTTAGGTTATGATTTTATTTGAGAACAAACAAATGTTTAAGTTTGTGCGCGTTTGATAAGTGTTTATACACTTATTTGAACCTAAAAATATAGACATTTAATAGTTTTTTTGAACAATTATAGCTTAATTTATTGTATATTTCGTTTATTATGTGAAAATCAATGAAAGAAAACGGAATTGAAAGAAAGAAGCGAACATTGACAAAAAAGGCAAGATTCGAATTCTGAGGATAAGAGTGTAAATACTCAAAAGATGTGTCGGACCTCAAGATGAAAATTCTAGAATGCTAGGGGTCAATTGGATGTAATTAGAAGTAAAAAAGGAGTAAAAATATGATCAAAATATGGACACAAATCAATTTTCAACAAGTATGTTCCAAATTTTTAACCCGATGTTGAGACCCATTTTTGACCTAGTAAGCGTTTGAATTGGGAAAAAAGCTATATCTAGTAAAGTTATAGTCATTTGAGTTATCTTTACAACCCAATTTGAATCGCCTCAATTGGATACTGGGAGAGAAAGTTATGATAAAAATACTGAAAAAGTGCAGTGCAAATTTTTATCCGAAAAACGCCACCAATTTGTGCAATACAGAGTTGCGACACCATGGCGCCTATGTATCTATGGAGCGTTTTGGCCCGTTTTAAAACTCATAAAAACCTTATATTCGACACAAACTTGGAGAGGAGTATAAATACAAGTTGTTAGCACTTTTGAGGGAGTTCTACACAATTTGGGGAAGAAAAAAATAAAATAATCAAGATCAAATAGCAAAAGCTAAAGTTTGAAAACTTTTGAGACCGAAAAAGATTCTTGGTGGAAGATTCAATTCTTTCCATGATCAAGATTTCAAAGCCTGATTATGAAATCTATACTTTTTGTTTTTTATTCATTATTATGAGTAGCTAAATTCATAGTTAGAGCGAGCAATGTAATCTATGTGTGACCATTTATTTATTTTATTCAAGATTCTAGTTCTTTAAATGCAAATGTGTTGATTTTATTAATGAATTTAATGCTTTGAATTTTTGGTCAATTATTCAATGATTTTTGAATCTACTATGAATCGAGAGGTGGGTAAGATTTAGACCACATAGTAAAATTCGGTAATATAGTATAACTTGTATATACTAATTATAGCGATCGTTAGATGAATTCTTAGAATTAATACTTCATTTAACTAAGAATGAGTTACATAGAGATACATAATCGAATTAGTTAAACAAACTCAAAGAGAACTTGAGAGGGGTAAATTGAATACTTTAGAAGAATTCAATCGAACACTACAATAGTAATAAATCTTGATTGGTGAATGAAAGTGGATTCATAAGAAAAATTGTAAGTCCTAGCAACCACATTCATAATTTTAAAATCTAAATTCGATAAATTGTGAACGTTAAATAATTTAGTTTAGTTATAATAATTTAGACAATAATCACAAACCTTATTATTTGTTTTCAATCAAATTAAAGTTAGAAATAATTTAACCAATTGTTAGATAATAGTGCTCGTGGGAACGATACCCAGACTCATTTGTCAACCATATAACTTGTTACGATTCGTATACTTGCGGAATATAAAAATCGACAACACTGATGGCGATGGCATTCCTCTGATTGTTGGCGTTCGAGCCTTTTTCAAAGAATTCATGATTGAATCCAAAAAAGTTATAGTACCTAGCGGACTAGCGATCTTCACTTCTCTTCGCCAGCACTCCCTCGGAGCCATCACACAAACATTCGCTGGTCTCGTTGGCACCCTCGACCTTGCTACCATCTCCATCGAAAACTCCATCATTTCCGGTTTCTCCTTCGGCATCTTGGTATTAATTCTACACTTACTAATCATTCGAACTGCTCAATATACCCCTAAAATCAACTCGATTTATGGATCAAAAATACACGAGAATTATTAGATTTCACAGTCCAAAATATTGAAACAAATTTTGTTGCTTTATTTCTACCTTTCCTAATCATGTGAATAACACAATACATTTATGAACTGTCCAATGTAACCTTCAAAACTAGTCGATTTGTGGGTTGAGAGTATAAAAGATTACTATGGTTAGACTTGACATTGTCCGTAATAAATGTATATATCCTTGAAAACTAGTCGATTCGCAAGTCGAGGGTACAAAAGATTACTACTATGTAATAAACGTATCTGAACAATTTTTTTTCTCTGCGTAACAGCTTGGCATGGGGAGTGCACTTGAGACGCTGTGGCCAAGCATATGGTGCAGGTCATATAGACATGATTGGGGTTTACAGATCATGGGTTATACTAATCGCCACCGCTTTTATTCTAATGATTTTCTACATTTGTTCCGCCCAACTTTTGCATTTAATCGGCCAAACCGACGAGATATCGGTGGAGGCCGAGAAACTGGTGGTGTGGAGTTTGTGGACGATCCCTCAGCTCTATGCTTATGCTCTGAATTTTCCTGTAGCCAAGTTTTTATAATCACAGAGTACGATAATGGTCATGGGGTGGATTTCAGCCATTGGATTGGCTCTGCCCACTTTGTAAAGGTGCTTGTTTATGCTTAAATTGGGGTGGGGCCTGGTGGGCTCCGCCGTGGTTTTTTGAACACCTCATGGTGGTCCTTGGTGGTGGCGCAGTTGGTTTATATATTCAGTGGGACCTGCGGTAGGGCATTTTCTCTTCTGGCAGTTCAAAATCTATGGGGATTTGTCAAATTGTCACTGGCTTTAGCTGTCATGCTTTGGTAAGTGAGTTTTATTTATTTATTTTAAGAATAAACTACAAAAATATGTAATAAAATTTATCAATTATTTTATTTCTTCGTAAACATAGCTAATCATTATATATATTTTTACGTTCAACAGCGACACGTTGTAAAATAAATAATGTTATTTAACCCAAGTGGAGTTATAACCTCAATTTATGTGGTGTTAGATGAGATGCTAAGTGAAAGGTGGAATTTAATGTCATATTAGTGCCATATAAATTAATGTTGAAATCTCCGTTTGACTAAATAGCATTACAGGTTATTAGTAGAGCTGAGCTTGAAACCCACAACTCGAAAAATCGACCCGACCCGACCCGGAAACGGGTCGGGTTGGGTCGGTTTAGGGATAAGGTCGGGTCGGAGAAAATAAATTAAGGGAACAATACATATCTCAGGTCTTTAGTTTTCAGCATTTCAAAATTAACGGAAACGTTTCAAAAATTCAGAAATCGGGTGATAAATGGATATATAATATATATAAATAGTATATAATTAAATACAGCATGATTGAATATAGATCCTGAAATCAAGCAATCAGTTACATTCTAACAGAATTTTCCAAA